>WJXA01000227.1:20000-34486 GCA_014282245.1 Rhododendron simsii | reverse complement strand
GAATTTCCGCTCGTTTGTTGGCCATCAATTAACCACCTCATTAATTCCGAGATTGAATTAAGGAGATCGATCCAGTGTACGTAGCCCATAATGAATCATGCGAGACAATCTTGTCTTGCTCAAATTAAAGGAAAATCTGTGGTCAATCAACCATCTTCTTCCTAATTTTGTCCCCCAGGGCCAGTACAAAGGAAGAAAAAACCTACCTTAAACAAGCCTGCAGTATACGGAAGGTATAATGAGAGGAATTCTGTCTACATCTCTCCATGGCGTGTAGTACTGTATTTCCATACCAATAATATTTGCTATTGCATACATATATTCATCATATATTACGTGGGTCCCTCATTGGGTCATGCATACACACGTAAGTAACGTCCATGCATACAAACGTGACGTCCCTCATTGAGTCATGCATGTACGTAGTATATAAACTTTCCAGGAAGTTTTTTTTTTTTTGGGTAAGTAACTTTCTTGGAACTGCCCGCAAATATAAATCACGTATTACCAGTCATGTTATACATCGTGTTAAGGACGGAGTCAGGATTTTTTTGTACGAGAGGGCCGGCCAGGATTTTTAGATTTACAAAAGTCATGTTTATAAATTGTGCTAGGGGACGGAACTAGGATTTTTTGTAACGAGAGGGCCGGCCACAATATGAACAATAAAATTTTGAAAAATTTCGATGTTCAAAAATGTAAAATATATGAATGACCAAATAATACCATACTAAACACACTATCTAGGTGATTTTACAAACCAAAACAACTAAAGGGTGAAAAATATAGTTTTTCAATACATTGTTGTTGAAACACCAAATTTCGAGTCTACGAAAAAGACGGGAAAATGCTGAACAATAGTCAATTTTATTGATGTATCAAAACTAGGATTACAATTTCTGATGAATTTCTGAGCAACTATTAATCCTCTGATTTTTTTCTTTGATTGTTGAAACGAGAGTTTGTGATGCTTGATCTCGAATCGAACGGCGGAATCTTCTTAGAGATTTGCGAAGAAGATGATGACTTAGGTTGAATGTTCTTTGGAGTTTTGATCCGAAGAACCTTCTTGTTGGATTTGGACTTGAGGAATTCTGAAAAGTTTGGATGCTTTAATCTTCAGAGCTCTGGAGTTGGATGCTTGAATGTGACGATGATTGATTGATGATCCAAAATATGAGAGGGAGCACCTCTATTTATAGAGATGTGGGATGGAGAGTCATGGAATGTCCAACCTCCTTAATTTGTATTTATCTCTCTAATTATTTCCTTATAAGAAATAAAAGAAATAATTATAACTTGATAATTATACTTCTTTTTTTATTTTAAAAGACAATTACAGTATTTGTAGAGAGAAATATAATTATTATTTTACTAAGTGATTTAATTTGATTGGTCAAACTTAATAAAAATAATAATAGCGTCACTTAGACATGTGATACCATTTGATTGCTCCATTTGTGTCACTTTAACATTTGACCTCAAGACACATGGCGACATTTGATTGGCCATTTATCCTGGCCTATTTATTAGATCCCGCAACACGTGCAACTTGTAATTGGCTGAAAAATTTTACATGCCTACAATTGTATCTCAAGCATATCTCAAATGGAAGTTATCGACACATTAGATCTGAAGTCATATACGATTGAGTTGAAACTAATTGTCGCAATAATTTTTTTCACTACATAAAACCAAAAAGCTTTTGTGAGAAACATATCCTTCATCTGAAACATGTGTTTTGACAATATTTATAGTTGAAAGTGCCTTTTCGGATCCACTATTTTTAATTCGGTGGGGGCCACAATGTATAATGTTGATATTTAAACAAAAAAATTAACTTAAATAATTATGAAAATTCAAAACCACGCAGGGGCGTAGTCCCCATAAGCCGAAGTGAGCTTCCGTCTTTGTACGCCCCAGATTGCGAAAAAACTCAGCTTGTCATGGAGAGTAATTGTTATGCAAGCAGCAAAACCCATGTATTGGCAGGACATGCACGTACAGAAAAAGTGAAAAGGGAAGAACAGTTTCATGTTTGGTGGTACACCAATTATTATTGCACACCACACCTGCCATAATTATTATTACGTAAACTTTCTTAACACATATTACTTTACACATAATAGTACACATCATCTTTAACAACAGTACAAGCCAATTATTTCACCCCCTCTCAGAAAAAGGGAAAAGAAGAACTACGGAAAAAGAAACTGGCCAGTTTTGTTGCTTTTAATTTTAAGGAGTGTACAAAACGGTGATAACTGATAAATAACTTGTGTCGATCCCACATGCTGCTTCTTGGTGCCGGAGAAATGTAGAAATTGTTCGAATATTGTGGTGAGCTTTAACATGAACAGAAATTCGTTTTAAGAATGAATGAGAATTGCAAAAGCCAAGCTTATTTAAGAGATCGGACTCGCACGCACTCGCCGTCACTAAGCAGGACATGCACGAGGTCGAGGTCAGGATCGAGACTCGAGATTCGTGGGCCCGCGATTTATGGTTGGAGGTCGGTGGTCAATGGTCGAGTCTTCGGTTAGTTTGGATTTGATGACCTGGGCTTTGGGCCTGAAATCTCTAAATAACAAACTTGGGTCTTGGTTGGGCTTAGGCTTCTTGGGCCTATAACAATCATTGAAAATGGCCTTGCCATACTTTGGTTGAAAATTAAGGGAAAATGACAGCCCAAGACGTGTTTTGATAATTAATACCCGTCAAGGACATGCTGAAAATATTTATTAATGTTGAAAATATTCTTGGCGGGTAATTAGTAAAAACGTCCTTGACCGTCATTTTCCCTTGAATTTAATTGAGACTGCCATGCTAGTAATAGTGAGAGCTGGTTTTCACCAGCTTCTTCGATGGCGGTTCCTCACCGGCGGCTCCAATTAATTGCCCGACTATTCCTTCAGGTGTATTAGATCCTATTCCTATTGTGCGATAAACGGAAGACACAACGATTCTATCAAGCAATATTGATCTCAGACAAGAACAAAAAATTGAAACGAATGCAAGAAAAGCAAGAAATCAAGCACACAGGAACACAAGCCAATTACGTGGTTTGATAATACGCAAACAAATTACGACGGAGGGAGTACTATTTTTGAGTCCTCATTTTGCGGACCAGACAAACATTATAGGACCGAGGGAATATATAAGAACACACAACAGGTCGAGGTTATACATTCTGACGGATATGCGTGAGAACCATATCTGAATCCAAAAACCACCCTGTAACTTTTTCTTTTTCTTTTTTCTGTGGTAAATATGCATCACACCACCTCAAGTGCTTTACTTGCCTTACTGCGGAAGGTATGATGAAAGGAATGTTGTCTGGGACTCTACACATTTCCGTGTGCAAGTGATGGACTTACAACAATAATTTTTTAATTTTTTTTTAGGATTTGATATATCTCATTGAAATTTATCAAATAAAATCGATATTACATATTTTTTTTATTTCAGTAAGCCTACTATTTTTAAGCTTGAAAATTGCAAATAAGTACTTATTTTTTAAGGACCAAAAGCGGAACGGGGCCATATTAATCTCGTCTCCGGCATTAACAATTGCAACTGATTAAGTCTATTTTGGCCAAATAATTTATTTGGCTTATTTTCGTCTTTATTCAATTTTTTTTTACATTGGTTAGTTTTCGTCAATTCTTTGTGGTTTTTTTTTGTTTTTTCAAAAAAAATTGGGTCTCATTTTTAATCTTTTAGACCCTGTGACCCTGTTTGTTTAAGGGTTTTTGGATTCTAATCATTATCATATTTCTCTCCAATCATTACTCTCATTTTTTCTCTATCTCTCTCCAATTATTATTCTATTTCTCTTTACACTCATTACCTATAAATCCAAATCCAAATCCAAATCCAAAATCCCAAAACGAATACTTTTTAGATTCCTCTCGTCATGACGAATTGAAACAAGAATAAAAAAAATGAAAAACTAAAAAATATGAATTTTTTTGAATAATGACAAGATAATGAGGGGGTGTTTCGATTTCTTAAAAAAAAGAATTTTCAAAAAAGAAAGATAATTTCAAACTAAAAAATCACGTGTTTGCGCAAATAATTTTTCTACTAATATGGGTATTGTTTGATAGATCTCATTGAAATCTTTTAAACTGTGCAAATTTTTTTAAAAATTATTTTTCATTTTCATTATATTTAAACTTGAAATTACTTTCTTTTCAAAAAAGAAGGTTTAAAAAAAAAAGGAAACGGCACCTAAGCCAAATAGATTAATCGGCCAAAATAGGCGATTAGCCTATTACTCTCGTCTCGGTTGCTTGACAAGTTCAGGAGACCAATAATTCTAAAACCACACGTAAACGCACACACCCGCTGTCACGTGGAAAGTTTCTAGGAGACCACTGTAAGATACAGGTGGGTCCAGCCGTTGACTAGCTGTGATAAAGACGGCTATAATATAGAGGAAGGTACTATTAATTTTGGTGGAAATTATCCAATAATCCGGATCATCGCCAAATGGTGTAAATTATCCAATAGTCTGGACCATCGCCAAATGGTGTCTCAGACCATTCTACAACTACACATTCACATGTGGTCTATGACCAAGTGTATTAACTCTATATATATAGGATTCTGGTTCTGGAGTAGTCTGAAACACCACGTGATGACGCTCCCGAACTACGAAACAATTACTCTTGATTATGTAATGCTTACATTGAAGACAATGTATAGCTTGTGAACTTTTAAGCAAGTGTTCTTGTTTTATGAGTTTGGAAAATTGCATCTATTTTGTGCCATATTATTGCTTTCCTTCTGTGTATATATGGTTTGCAAGCTTGGTGATTGGAAGTAGCTATAGAGAGTCTTGAAAACTTCCACAGCAAATAATGCCACTTGTTAGGTTTGTACACAGACCAGGCCATGGCAAATGTCATCGAAATCCGATAACGGCATCTGTTTTTCTTAAATGGGTTTCCTCCATTTTGGTGGATTGCAAGTGCACCTAATGATAAAAACAAGTTTGGGCATGCTAACTGAAATTCTGGGCATGCTCACTTTGCTAAAAGATATGGAAACATTGGAAATAAGACTGAGATTGTTGCTTTCAAGTCTTATATAGAGCCACACAGAATCAGTCTCAAGGGACTCTCCGGGATCCACTGCATTTTTTGATGAGTAGCATCACGTTACTAAACCAGTCACAGAGAGCAAAAACCACAATCAGAGTTTTGTACACAAAAAAAAAAACTACAAATTTCCCCAAATTTTGAAACCCTAATTTTTGGGGGTTTGAAGATGGAGAATCTAGGGCTCATCGGAAAGTTCGGAGTGAGAGAGGAGGAGGAGGAGGAGACACCTTGGCGGTGGGGTGCATCCCGATTTGAATCTAGGGCAAATGGGCAGGTTTTTCGCGTGATTCGAGCGAGGTGGTGGGGGTGGTCGCCAAAGGTGGAGCCGTTGACGTGGCGGACGGAGGTGGTGATGGGAGTTGTCAGCGTAGGTGATGGTCGCGTCGCTATCTCTCTCTCCCTCTTGGAAATTTGCAGAACGCGACTTCTTGCCTTTTGTTTTTGTGTTGGTTTTTTTTTTAAGGCTAGAACCCACCATTCGGTGGGAGTTCACCGATATTAGTTCGGTGGGCGTAGCTTTATCGATAGAATAATTTCAATATGATTATATATTTAATGTATAGGATAAGTAATTAACAATAGCAAGGGCTGTAGGGTGTAGGGCATCGTTGTCAAATAAACAGCCACAATTTCAAGCTAGATGCATAATCACTTTTTCATACATTCACCAAACACTTTCACATGTTTTAAATTATGAGTTTTTTAGAATCTGAAAATCTAGAATCACAATCCAGAATCTAAAACCCATCAAAATAATTAGCACCTTACTTGTATATATGTATTTTTTTTAATTTCTTTAACAAATAGTACGGACATACACTCTACGTACCTAGCTATATCAATATTGAAACACTCACTACCTTTGGAGTAATTATTCAATAGTTCGGAAACACCGCCGCATGATACTCGATCCAGACCATTTTACAACAACACATTTCTGTAAGATCCGTACACATAGTCGTAGATTCACAGGAATATGTGATTGTAAAATGGTCCGAAGTACCACATGGCGGTACTCCCGGACTATTAGATAATTTCACCAGGGTTTGTCTGTAAATCAACAGAGTCTTAACATACACAATTGGGTCCACTTCATGTATTCACATAAAAATTAAACACTTTAATACACAACCCACAATAGAGATGCTTGTAGTTGTAGTCCAGGACTACTGAATTATTTTCCTCAAGGCTGCCCAACAAGAACAGTATTAGGCTCTGAGGTGGGTTGCTCGAGCAAAATTGGGTTTCCTCCTATGTCGTCGTCGGCTACAACAACAATTTGAGGAGGAGGAGGAGGAGGATTACTTTCTCTTTCATCTTGTTGATGGTTCTGGACAGTACAAGTGATAATGAGAACTGGAATGCTGTACAAGATATCCCAAACCGAGAAAAGAAATCCCACCAATAATTCCGAAAGAACACCGTGCCAAGGAGAGACACAAATGATGACCGTGTAAACATACCAGAAAAGGAGTTGTGGCAGGAAAACAGAGCTGAACAGGGTAATACCCAAGAAGAAAGAGAAGTCTCCGACTCGAACTCGGATACGGTCAGCCGTCAAAGAAAGAGGGAGCTTGATTGAGGTGACGAGGAAGGGTGTCAAAAGTACAATGGCAAAGAACCAGCTGTTCCAATTCATATTGAAATTGGGCAGGGAAGGGAGCCAAGGCTTTTCTTGGAGGTGTTGGAGGAGGGAGAGGATCAGGTTGAGAAGTGCTGGGACAGCAAACCTCAAGTCTAGGTTATACATTCTGACTGAAATGCTATAAGAGAAGTATGTCTGCATCCAACAAGCTACCATAACTGTTTTTGTGAAATGCTCGCTCTCTCTGCCGTATCCCTGATCCCTGTGGGGGTATATATAGGGTGCCCATACATAGGCGGGGGTTTTGCATGTTTCGTGGAAGTTGCATTCAGCCATTCAATTAAAGGAAAAAGAGACCAAAAGAGTAATGAGCAGTTTTTTTGTGTTTTTAGAAATTTTTCCAAATCTCCAGACAAGGCAGTGCCTGAAAAAGGACGATGGGAAGGTGGGTCAGTTTGAGGAAAAATAGACCAAAGAAGGACGATGTAAAGGTGGGTCCAAAAGACCGCCTTACAAAACATAACACCAAACTATCAATCAAATCAAAGTTGTGTTTGGCTGAGTTTTTGAAAAATTTTATAAGGTTATAAGTAGAGAGAGAGAAATAAGAGTAATGATTGAAAATAAGAGTAATAATTGAAAAAATATAGATAGGGAAATGATAATAACCATTAGAGATAAGTATGAATAATAATTAGAAATAAGAGTAATGAATATTTTTTGTGTTAAGAAATTTTTTCAAATCTCCAAAAGAGGCAGTGCCGAAAAAAGGACGATGGGAAGGTGGGTCAATTTGAGGAAAAATAGACCAAAAGAAGGACGATGTAAAAGTGCGTCAATGCAACGAATTTCTCAAAAGAATTGAAGGACGATGCGAAGGTGGTTCAAGCAACGAATAATTTCTCAAATGTAAAGGTGGGTCCCTGTCGGCCGTCCTGCAGGTGGGTCCCTCTCGGTTAGGGATGGTAATGCAGAGTGTCGGAGGTGGATACCACTATCCCCGTCCCCAAACTCAAATCCCTCTGCATCCCTGCACCGATTCCCACCGGTGATTTATTTTTACCCTCCATCCCCGCCTCAAACGGGAAACGGGGATCCCCGCGGGGAATCGAAGATCCAAAAATTCCGAAACTTTAAAAAAAAAATTCACCTTTCACCTACAAACCATGAAACTAAATTCAAAAAAAAAAAAAAAAAAACAATCCAATCTGCCATTACAAACCAAATGCCCAAGGAAAACGGCCACAGTTGTTGCCATAGTACCATTACAAACCAAATCGAAATAAAAATAGTCAGCAGATAAGCTAAGGAAAACAACCACAGTTGCTGCCATAGTGCCATTACAAACTAAATCAAAATGAAAACAATCACATATGATGCCGTAGTGCCATTACAAACCAAATTTAAATTAAAACAGTCACATAGCTACTGCCATAGTGCATTACAAACCAAATTGAAATAAAAATATTTTCAAACAAACAAGACCAGTAGAGCATTGGGGATCGGGAACCCTAACTTATGTATGTATGTATGTATGTATGTATGTACACACACACACACACACAATTAGGATTAGGTCAGGAGGTGCGGACCGGAGCTCCGGTCCGCACCTCCTCATTTCTCACATTTTCTAATCAAATTTCGATGATCCGAGCCGCTCAAAGTGATCAAAACGTGATTTTAAGGGTGCCCAAGAGAAATCAACAAAAAAAATGACCTAAAAAGTCATGATCCGAACAGTTTTTTATTGAATAGTTTAATGAAAAAAACTGCTCAAATCAAGCTTTTCCCGATCATTTTTTTTGCCGATTTCTCGGAGATATCCTTAAAATCACGTTCTGAACACATTGAGTGGCTCGGATCATCGAAATTCGATCGGGAAAGGGGAGGTGCGGACGGAAAGGGTGTGGATAGGAACCGGATTTTGTGTGTGTGTGTGTGTGTATATATATGTGTATATATAATAATAATAATTATATATAGTAGGCTAGTGGGGCGGGGAGGGGATGGGGCGGGTACCAACTCATATTCACCCCCTACCCATTCCCCACTTTTTTTTAAAAATTATCCCCATACCCTACTCGATCCCTAAACAATCCCCGAATTCCCTACCCATTAATTTGGGACAGGAAACGGATCGGGTCTGGTCGGCCAAAATTGCCATCCCTACTCTCGGTACGCGCCCCTTGGGCTCTGTCTCAAGATCAGTTCAAATCGGTATAGTTTTGTGATATATCGGTTTAGTTCGGGAAAATTTTCGGATTACCAAGACCAACCCAAAAATTGATCAATTCGATTCGGTTTTGACCGAAACCTACCAAACTCACCGTTATCCCAAAAATTGATCAATTCGATTCGGTCTTGACCAAAACCTACCAAACTCACCGTTATCCCAATCGAAAACGTAACCGAACGATCAATTTTTTCAGGTTTGAAAGTCATTCATTTTTCAATCACCTCTATCGATAGATATGTTTTTTGAAATTTGTAAGGGCAAAATTGCTCAGTTACATAGTTTTAAATTCAGAAAACATGTTTACCTATATTCATTAGAGCTGATTTTTAACAGAATCTCATAAATAATTCTTTTAAAATTTATGATTTTTTTTTTTGTATTTTTGTGGAGTTTAAGATGGACCCCATAAGACGTGCGGTGGTCCTCGGGTTTTGCAAAGTTCCCCACCGATCAAAAAAGCCAAAAGTTAAATTTCCCTCAAAATTTCCCCACCGATCAGAAAAGCCAAAGGTTTACCCACCAGATCCAAAAAGGCAAAGGTTTCCCCACCAGATTAAAACATCAATCGAAAAAAGTAACCCACCCTTACATACGGTTACGTGTTGACGAACATGCGGATCAAATGTGATCACCACTTGTGCTGTTGTTCTAGCCAAATGAGAGAGCTACCAAAGCTCAAAATAAAAAGCTCGATCTCATGACGTTGCACAAGACACCAAAACAGTGCCACCACGGAATTAGGAAATTCAGATCTTGGTGAATCTAAAGCCACTCGAAAAGTTCCTTTTTGAAACAACCCACACCTATATAGATGCATACAAAAGTATGTTGGAAGACTAATACGCCTAAGGTCTTCTAATTAAAGTGCGCGTAAGTTCAATCCATTGAGGAGTAATTACGGAGTCCAGACTACATCGCCTAAGCCCAATATACATTAAATGACTCATATCCTAAGCTAAACTTTATAAGTGGTGAGCTACTCAATTGTATATTAAGATCTTTTTTTTTTTTTTTCCTATTTGTCCGATGTGCTCAATCATTTGGAAAAAGCCCCCCATGAGGTCTGTCACTTCCGGTGGAGGGCCTGCAGAAAGAGTCTTGCAACCAAGGAAAATTTGGTTCGGAGAGAGTGTGGCTTGTCCAAAGTCTGCCCCATCTGCTAGTACTCCCTCCGTCCTTTTTTAAATGTCCTGCTTCGTAACTCTAACTTATTAAAAAGACATCATCATTATACCTTTCATATTAATTTTTTCCTCCACTTTCTCTACTTACCCATCATCATTACACTTTTACTCACTTACTTTTCAAAATGGAATCTACTTTTAAGGACAAAATAGACAATTCACCAACTTTTACCTACTAACTTTACAAAATGGACACTTATTAAAGGACAGCCCAAAATGGAATACCAGACTATAAATAAGGGATGGAGGGAGTATAAGTTTGATGAGTCTAGAACATCTGGGTACGTGCTATTTGGTTTAGATTAGGGGCAGGGGCGGATCCAATGTAGGCACAGACGGATCACATGACCCAGCTGAAAATAGAGCCCGAAAGGAGGGCCCCAAAGACTAAGTAAATAATATATATAATATGCCAAAAATTGACATGGTTGCTTAGTTTTTCCAGTGGTAGAGAGCTGTGCTCCCTTCTGAATAACAAAGATTCGAGAGATGGCGCTAGAAATCTTGTTTCTTTTTTCTCAATGGTTATAAAAAACCACTTCTCTCATTGAATTTAACACTTTTCTCCTTGAATTTTGAATGGGTTGGGACTCAAACTCACCCTTAAACTGACTTTACGTAGCATTGGTACCATAAAGCCATCTACAATGTTGCCATTTGCTACACAAATCAATTAATATAACTATAACTTCCATGGAAAAATTTAAAAAAAAACTCCTATTTTCTTTAATATTTTGAATTTTGTTTATTATTTTTTACAAGCGCATCCCTCACCCTTATTTTTGAATTGAATCACGAATATTTACATGAGTTCGTCTACAACTTTCACAAGTATAGGGTTGGTCCAAAAGTAGTGACTCATCTACAAAAAATTCCTGCATCCGCCACTGATTAGGGGTGCAAATGAATTGAGTAACTAACAAGCTCGAGCTCGAGTTTTCGGGAGTGGAGCTCAGCTCGTTTAAAAAAAAAACTTGGCTCATTAAGAGAGACTTGGCTCGATCAAAGAGACTCGTTTATTAAATGACTAAGTTTGACTTGTTAAGACTCGAACTCAATTTTTTTGATCGTTTGGTAAATGAGCCGAACTCGAGCTCAACAAAGCTCAGCTCTTTTTGCAGCCCTAACTTTGGATGTCATGTACAACTTAAGGTTGCATTCTTATGGACTTAACTTAAACTTAATTTAAATCTGAAAATTCTGTCTTTATTTGAATTTTTTTTAGCATTTGTTAGTTTGGCGTTAAACTTTTGTGGGTTTTTAATTCGGAAAAGTAAAAATTTCTTCACTTTTATCCAAGTATTTTGAGAAATAACCACCTTTTAGAACAAAAATTTATTTTGCTCTAAAAGGTGGTTATTTCTCAAAATACTAAGGTAAAAGTAAATAAATTTTACTTTTCCGATTCCACTTGTCGAGACGAATTAATAGCCGTCAAAATTTTAACACAAAACTAATAAATACAAAAAAAAAATTAAATAAAGACAAAATTCTTAAATTTAAATTAAAATCATGAGAACGCAGCCTAATGTGGGTCATGGACCTCCTGCGTCTGTTACTCTGTTCAAAGGCGGGGACGTTGCAGGTGGTGGACGATTTATACGGTGGCGATCTGACTCATTTCTTGAGTAGAGTGGTCTCCATAGCCTGGCATGTTTGGAAATCAAGAAATGAGTTTGTTTTCAAATCTGAGTGGGGTAGCGGACCAGATGAGGGGCATGTGGGGTTACGTGTCTTCACTCATTTTCACTTTAGATTCACCATAGGTTCCATGTAAATGATCGTAATCGTTCATTTTTATACATAAGTAATGTTTAGGCCTTATCAAAAAAATATCATCTCAATCGGATACCACCAAGCGCTTGATCCATTCTTTTAACTTTCAATTCAGAATTTAGGACTGCGAATTCTAAATCAAAACATGAATGAATAATCAAAGCACTTAGTGGGGTTCAATAGAACTAGTTTTTTTACCGAGGAAAGCTAAGACTTTGTTCTTTACAGAATTAACGTGTTCGATCATTTGTTTGAAAGTTGATGTAAACACATTGCATTTGTAGAGGTTACCAAAATTTGTACGCGTAGAGCTATTAATAGAAAAAATAGATATCTATTTTTTTACTCCCTTCGTCCCTTTTTAAATGTTCTGCTTCGTAATTCCAACTTATTAAAAAGACATCATCATTATACCTTTTACATCAATTTTTTCCTCCACTTTTCTCTACTTACCCATCATCATTACACTTTTACTCACTTACTTTTTAAAATGGAATTTACTTTTAGGGACAAAATAGACAATTCACCACCTTTTACCCACTAACTTTAGAAAATGGACACTTATTAAAGAACAGCCCAAAATGGAATACCGGACTATAAATAAGGGACGGAGAGAGTAACACATATAGTCGAGGTGTACAAGTTTGCTCAAGTAACTGGTCACTAAAAAACTTTGTTATTTTGTCACTGATGCAAAGATTATTTTGGTGTGATTGTGCTTGATTTTACAAGCAACAAATAAAAACAAAAGAAGAAGTACTTGCGTTTGCCGGGAGTCGAACCCGGGTCTATTGCTTGGAAGGCAATTATCCTAACCGTTGGACTACAAACGCTACTTGATTTGTTAAACTTTTGCCTTTATCATTATAAGCTGTTTTCTTTTGTGTGTCAAATTAACAACCATAACTTTCCTGTTTTGGATATTGTCTTTTTCTTTGGCTGAAAATTCCACATGCCAAAAAAAGAGTAAATACCCCAGTTATATCGAACAATATCTCAATAGTCGTATGAAAACATTAGTCTAGATAAAGAACATGGTAGTGTTAATCTCAAAACTATTTTTGTTAATGTCAAAATTATTATACATAAAAAGCTTGTACAATGTGCAAAATATAAGATTCTTAAGCACAAAAGTTTTGGCATTAACAAAAATAATTTTGGCATTATCATTCCCCTAAAGAGAAGCTTGAAAGTTGTCTAAAACAAACAGACCGTCCGGATTGGATCGGATTCCTATAAATCCAATTCTAATCTGCGAGTTACGATTTTTAGAAAATACAATCCGTGTCTGGACCAAAATTCCCACGGTATAGTCTAATCCGTAAGTTAAGATTCAGTCTCGATTTTATCTACGGATTACATTCTATAAACACCAAATGACAAATTCCCAACCCCCCAAGAATGGAGTTTACAGTGGCAAATTAATTATACTCTATTGTTCAAAACCATTCCCAGAAGAATGCTTTGAATGGAGTTAACAGTGTCTGACTTGGAATGAAGATACCAACGTCAAATTAAACCATGGTAACCGTTTATATCACATTAAGGTAAAAATTGTAAAATAAAAAATTATTTACTAATATTACATATATTTTAATTTTAAGTTATTATTGTTAAATATCTCATGGTGAGGTTCGGTTAATTCACGGTGTCATAATAAAAATCAATGGACCGAACCGTATCTCACCATTTTCTAAATTTTGAATCCGTGTCCAGACCATTAATCTACGGATCCAATCCAAAACATATGGATCAGTTCGGACCGATTTCACAATTCACCGAATTTTTTAAACAACTTTACTAAAACAGTAAAACATAACAAAATTTATGCACTGGTAAGTTCTATATCCAAAAAGTTTTGCCGCCCATGGTGGGCGGCTTAGGCCGTGGAGCCTAATTTAGTAGGGCAATTCAACATTGATATTCAATTCTCTCAGATCGGGTGGGCAGTAGATTCAGTCTAAAGTATAATCATCAATTTATAATAATGTCATTCTCCAAAGCTTAGGTAATCAACGGTTCATCATCATCGGTCCATGCCATCCCTTGGGTGGCAAACAAATATAGGAACCCAAAACAATATAAACAAGTATGGGTGCATATTTGCGGTCGATGTGGGATAGAGTTTACTCTTTCGTTCCATTTTGTTTGTCTTTTTTATTGTTTCTGTCATTCTTCAAACGCTTATATTTTTTTACTTATAACATTTTTTCGCATTTTAAGAACATTGTATAATACCTCTAATCGAGAACAATTAAACAAGATACATATTGTATATTTTTTTTAATTCGTATCGACAGATATAAGCCATGGAATATTGACACAAACAATGAAAAAAGAAGCCGACGCAGAAAACGGGACGGAGGAAGGAATCAGTGTTGCGGAAACGCAATTGATTTTTCGTTCTCTCAGTTCTCTGCACTTTGCAAAATCTATGGAGGGGCTCGGCCGCAGCGTGTGGATGAGGCGGCTGTGGTCCAACTATCTCTCTTTCCTCCCCAACATACTCTCTCCGTCGACCGCTCTCAATTCCTCGCTCACGATCCCACTTCTACCGCCGCGGCGGGGCCTCGGTTTTCCCGCCTCCTCCAACCGCC
>WJXA01000227.1:0-17500 GCA_014282245.1 Rhododendron simsii | reverse complement strand
TGCAGTGCCATGTATAATTCATCAAGTAGATGACTTTCTTTACGAGGATCTTAGTAGAAAATAGTTTCAAAGTTCTTGAAATGCAGGGATTTGTTTGACTTGTGGAAGTCATTAAAAGCTAGCTTTTCTACATAATACCAGGAGATCTTTTCCTCCTCACATAATGTATATATGGATTGAAATTTGGTTTTATTTAACATGGTAGTTATTCTAGGGGATGGGAGAACCGCTTCATAACATTGACAATGTCTTAAAGGCCACCGACATAATGGTGCATGAGCAAGGCCTCCATTTCAGTCCTCGCAGGGTTACTGTTTCTACCAGTGGACTTGTTCCCCAGCTGAAACGTTTCCTTCACGAGTCTAATTGTTCTTTGGCAGTTAGCTTGAATGCAACGAATGATGAGGTACTTCTTGTCTAGCCATATTTGATAGGCACATAGAGAGAAAAAGAAAAAAAGTGAGAAGATTGATCCTCATTAAAAAAATTAATGCAGGTTAGAAACTGGATCATGCCAGTTAACCGGAAGTATAATCTGGCTTTGCTGCTTGGGACCCTCCGGCAGGAACTTCGTTCTAAACGTAATTACGGGGTTCTATTTGAATATGTAATGCTTGCAGGCATTAATGACAGGTCAGATAAGCCTTTCACTTTTGCACATTTTCAATGCTATACCTTAGTATTAGTTGTCTCCATATTTTCCGGGTACCCCATTGTATGCAGCATTTAATAGCCATTCTTAAGCTGTGGTGAGGTATGATTTCATGGGAATTGCATTGATTAGAGTGAGTTTTAGTGTGACAGCATTTCTATATTAAGTATTTGTGATTACAAGAAATGCGTTTATTTGAATTTATTTTAGTCATGTTAAGTTCATGATTTAGACAGGTCAAGTGGGATGTATGTCATCTTTATAAAATGTCTATAATCGGCTTGTGGTTATTAGGTTTTTGATTGGATGTTAGAGGGTCTACGTTTGCTATTAAATTATGTAATTCATTGCCTCACAATCCTTCAGACTTATGTTTGTTCGTGGTGAGATTCGAGAACGAGAATATTAGTTTTCGGTGGCCAAATGATTTTTGTTATATACCGTAGCTCCTTGTGGTGGTGCTGGTGCCTCCATGCTATGCATTGACGGTGCTAGATTCCCTTATTAAGTGGATGAAAAATGTGTAGTTGCCTCAGAGTTTGTCATTTGTTGAAGTTGTGGTACCTGACTTCGAGGAATAACTCTTTGATAGCTGTCTCGTCGTCAGTCCTTTAATTCCTCAGTGCGGCCACTGCCAAGCCCCCACTGCCACCCTCATCTTCCCCAATTCATCGCCATCCCCTCCCCATCTTCCTCCCGTTCCTATCCACTGCTCACTACAGCTCTATTCTCAGTGTTTCCTCCGCCCATGGCTCACTACTTGTAACACTTTTCTACAGAACCGGTGCTCAATTCTGCTTGATCTAATGCAACGTGGAAGGAATGTCATCCACTTAAGAATGTGTGATCTCAAGAATGTGTTGTGAACAAACTATTTATAGACTTAATGTTCAACCAAACCTTTCTATTCCGTCTTCCTTTTTCTTAATTTAACTTGCATATGAAGCCTTATCAATTTTCTTGAGAGGGGCTGTGGAAGTGTTGGGGACGGGGAGGGGAGGTGGTTGTACGACCACTGGTTAGGAGGTTTCCAATGGGTTCATTAGGGGTAAATACTTAATGTGTGATATTTCATATTGTCGGATTAAAATTTTAGGGTTTTATTTGTAAGTTTCCCTACATTTGTTAAGATATAACATCACAGCCCTGTCTTTTATATTCATATGGTTGCATCTTTGTACAATGTATCTATTTGCATTTTACCTGAATAGGAGGTACAGAGAGTTAATCATATTTTTTGAAGTAATTTTTTTGGGATACATTTTACCATCTTAAATAATAGACACGGTGTTTCAATTTTTGGTCGTATCTGCAGTATGGAGGATGCAAAGAAGTTGATTGATCTTGTCCAGGACATTCCATGCAAGATCAACCTTATATCATTCAACCCTCATTCCGGGTCCCTTTTCAGACCGACCTCCGACGACAAAATGATCGAGTTTAGGAATACTCTGGCGGCGGCCGGTTGCATTGTTTTCATGCGACTCAGTAGAGGTGACGATCAGATGGCCGCCTGCGGTCAGCTTGGCAAACCTGGTGAGATCCAAGCCCCCTTGCTTCGTGTTCCGGCTCAGTTCCAAAAGGTTTTGGAAGCATCATTTTGAGTGCTTAGTGTTCATTCAAACTATCAACCTAACAACTGTGACAGTTCTTACTTGTCAAATGCCAATGAAATGATAAGATTGTGTTTCGAATTTTGAGGAGCAGACCGGTTAGATTGGTATTTAACGCGGGATGTTCTGAAAATAGGAGTTCTAGGTTGTGATAGGGTAGGGTAGGATTATGTGGATTACAATAGTAGAGGTTGTAGTATGCAGTTGTTTTGAGATACTTTTTGTCAAACTACTGATGTAAAACATATTTCTTAAAACGTAATGCGCATGTTTTCTAGATTTTTAGTTTGCTAAGTCTACAGTTTTGGAATGTAGGTTTGGAAACGTAATTCATCTGAGGTATTCATCTTTTTTGATGTTTGGAACACTATCCATTATTCCATTCACCGTGTAGGTTTCAATCAGGTTAATCGGGCCTGATATCGGCAAGTGTCGGGTCGAATTATGCGTGTTTTCAAAAATAATTGGTCCGATAATTAAAATGAGAGCATCCGAATAGTTTCCGATTTATCATGTAAAATCATAGTTCAACATGAGGTACTGTGCTTGTAATATTGTGTTTATGCCATTATTCCCCACTTCAGGCCACGTGATCCAAGCCAATAATCGGACATTCATTGGCGCGTAATAGTTTAAACTCTAAATAGAAATGTGTTCTTTCAATCTGGTTTTATTCCTTCCTCTTCTCCTTTGAGAGAGAGAGAGAGAGAGAGAGGTCGTTTTTGTTGTTTTTTTCCCGGTCTTGTGACCACTTCAAAAATAACGAAGATAAACCCCTTTTTTATATACGCAAAAACAGAAGGCTAAATTTAGGTGTATGGTAAAATTGAAAACTGAAGGTAAACAATGAATGAAAATAAAATGATGAATTGATTAGTGATAGTGATTCTCCTTTAATTTTACTAATGGTTACCGTGTAGTTGTGGTAGTGGTGATTGTGGTGGCGCGACGATGCGATGGTGGAGTAGGAATTGTGGCAGCGGTAGAGTGTTGGTTGTGATAGCGGGCATGGTGATTGTTGGGTGATAGTCATGGAGGATCCGGATTTTCTATGAGGATTTGTGTGTGAAGATCATGGGAGGGTTTTCAGAAGGGGCTGCCAACACATCAATGAGCAAAGCAAATCAAACGGTCCACATTTGTATTTCTTTGTCTTTGAGCAAACGAAAACGACACAGTTTGTGGGAAAATATTCTAACGGAGAGCAAACGGGAGTTCTAAACGTTGGCTCTCTCTCTCTCTCTCTCTCTCTCTCTCATCTATGGGTAAGACTTCAACAACTCTGTTTTGTCCGATTGCCAACGACATAATACCTCTGTTTTATTCCTGTATTTTTAGAGGCCTTTGTGGAATCTATAGCCTGGTGAATTTTTGAGTTTTTGTATGGAGCCACTTCAATAGCTGTAGGAAATACTAATATGTTGTTTTCTTGGAGTTCTATTTCAGTTCAGAAATTGGGAAAATTTTTGGAACCCTGATTTTGTTTTGAGATAATTGACCATTTATAGTTGAATGTTCATGGATACTTTGCTCACGACTCATTACAAGCTTGAATTTCCTTCACCCACTTCATGGATTTGTAGAAAACACAGTAGTTTGAGCCCTTCAAAGCCTCCGAAGAAACCTAATTTGGAATTGGGAAAAAAATTATTTCAGCGAAGGCAAAGACTAGTGGCCTTTTGGAGATTGTATAGTTCGAGCTCATCATCCAAACCTCGTCATCGTGGAGAATGACGAGAGGGACGGAGAAGAAGAACAAGAAGAAGAAGAAGAAGATGAAGTAAAAAAACGGTGGTGGGTTTGCTCTTGAACTGTTACGACTGTAGAGGAGGAACGGAGAAGAAGACGGGGAGATTTTCTCTCCGTTAGCCTTGCATTCAATAAACGGCGTCGTTTGGTGGAAGAAAAAGGGAGGGCCGTCTTGAACCGTTAGATTTGCTCATTGGTGTATTGACAGCCCCTTATGACAACCCTCACATGATCCTCACACACAAATTCTCATAGAGGATCCGGATGTGAAGGGGTGGCGGGGTAGAGTGGTGGTGAATTTGTGTTGGAGTGATGGCGGCGGCAGTACGACGGTTATCCACCATGTATTTTTGTAAAACGATTTTATTTTTTTATTGTCTCATAAAAATGTACAGTAAATAAAGATATAGTGTATGATTTTTTAAAAAAAATGTGAAGTGTTAAGGCACCGCGGCGGTGCCCTAGACTAGTAGTAATTTGTCTATATTAATCAGTGTAAGCTATCCCATCTTTCATTGTTTGATTGGAAGTTGGACTATTTTTTTTTTTTTTTTTAACAGAGTTGGACGATTGATTGGGGCATGGTTTCGTCGTCCTTTCATACTGCACTTTGGTAATGATGATTGATGACTAATGCCTTGGTGGCTAAAGAATGGCATGGTTGTATACGAAAAATTTTAAGTACAAAGAAAATAGTTTAAAATTATCTTGAAAAAATAAATCAATGGTATTGAAGTGCATATGTATTGTTGAATTACTTTTTTAAGATAATTTTGGGGCATATTTTTTTTTGTACCTAGCACTTTTCGGACAAATTACACTTTTGGCTTACTTGCAATGTGAAATAAGCTCAAAATCTCAGACTCCAATTTTACTTGTAGGTGGTAAATTGTCGGCCATTAAATTCATGTCAAAATCTTACTACTACAATATAAGAAGATTTACATGATCTAATAACCAGAATTTTACCATAGAATTCGATAAAAAAAATAATATTGACACTTCAAAAATTGATACTAGCACCTCAAAATTAGTGTAATTCCAAAGTTATTTTCTTTTATTTTTTGGAGTGTTTGTATCAATTTTTGAAGTGTCAATATCATTTTTCTTCGATAATCACAATATAAATTTTTGGCGATTAAATGCATGTCAAAACTATAAATTCGATAAGTTTTCTAAAAGCAGACAAATTTCAGCAAATCCATATGAATATTGTAAGTTTTTTTTTTCAAAATGATAACATATGATATTATAGATTCAATAAACAGTACATAAACACCATCCCTAAACAAGGGATCAAGAAACCAAACAGGAAGGGACTTTCTCCAAAAACGACACCAAACTCCAACTACATTCATTGCTACAAACAATTAGAGCACTATAGAAAATAACCAAAAATACCCACACATGAGTGATAGAAGTCCCACAAAAGGGGAGAAATCCCACACATGAGACACCAAAGAAGAGAACAAAAAAGAGAAAAACCAACAACGGAACCGAACGGAGTTCGTCGTGCAAGAGCAGATTTCATCCACCTACCTAGATCTACTTCGGTGGGGGAGGACGCCTCCGGCAACCACGATTTGCAAGCCACTACCTCTAAAAGTCGTCGAATTACACGACAAAAGAGGTGGAGAAGGGGTGGCAAATGGTGGTTTGGGGAGGAGGAGAATGGGGGTGAAGGGAGAAGGAGAGAAAATCTCCGAGATCTAAGATCGGGAGATCGATGAAATAACTTCACGAGGGGGAGGAATCTCTCCCTCCCAATCACCCATTAGGGTGTAAAACCCTAGGGAGGAGAGGAAGGAGGAAATGTGGGGCAGCAGCTTCTTTAGGGTTAGAGAGAGAGAGAGAGAGGAATATCGTAAGTTAGTATTAACTGTTTAAATGTCTACTCAATCGCAACACCTAGGGGTTGTCCAGTGGTTCGAGCGGATGCCCAGATTTTGGGAGTACTCCTTAAGGTCTGGGGTTCGATTTTCCATTGGATAAGTATCCTAAAGTAAGTGGGGGGGGGCGGTGACTGGTGTGGCCGCACTAGTTCTCCTGGAGGTTTGGATTGCACAGTCGGGTCCATATAATAGTCTTGCTGTAGAGTTGTTCCTTCGTTACCAAAAAAAGAAAAACAGACGGGAAATATGCATTGAATGAGTACCATGACGTTCTTATGAATTTAACTTAAATCTGAAAATTTTGTCCTTATTTAATTTTTTTTCACATTTATTAGTTTTGCGCCAAAATTTTGACTGCTATTGATTTGTCTCGACGAGAAGAATCAGAAAAAAAAAAAAAAAAGTGGATCCACGTGTCACGTCTAAAACAACATAGAAGCATGTGCAATTATGTGGGACCCACCATTTGGTACTGTCGGAGGTGAGGAAAACGTTGTGGCAACTTTCTAGTCTGTCTTTCTTTTCGGAGTGGACTTTAGAATCGGAATCGAGCCTTGAGAGTCCTCCACTCTGTAACTGATGTCCCCCCTCGTACTATAATATTCCTTTTCTTGTTGAATCGTACTCCGTAACTGATTAGTAGTAGTAAATGGTAATTACTATTACCATCACGTTCCCACCGTACCAGTCAAAAAACAAGTGAGAAATTGAGAAAAAAGAGTCTCCGGAAAGTTGGACGAAGTTTCAACCCCAGGTTTCAGTTCTCAAGTTCAGTTTTTAGATCGTTAATGTGCCCCCCACTGCGTTCATAACAATGATCGGAGTCATTTGGGTTTGAGATCGATATTGTGAAAGATTACAAAAAGAACCGATTGATATTTCAACAAGTAACTGAGTAAGTCACTTTTGTCGAGGACAAAATGAACCGTTTATAACTTCTACAGTCCATTATATCGTCCATTAACGTAGAGTGTATTAGCATGGCTACAAGCGTTCGATTCGGTTAAATTTTCACCGTGGCATATTGATACACGAGATCTTAAATGTGAACGGTTTCGATTGCCGTGGTGTGGGAACGTAGTAGGCAAACAAATGATCGAAAACCCAACCGGAAATTGGTCCTTTTGACAGTGCAATACACGCGCGTCCAAAACCGTCACTCTTGGCACTCCAAAATTCTTGTAACCTCCTTTCCCTCTCCCACACACAACACTTAACCCCTCTCTCTCTCTGGATTCAGTTTTCAATCCACTTTAAAACCCTAACTCCGAAGAGCATGGGAGCTTGCTACAACAACGAAGAACTCTCGAGACTCACCCTCAAAACATCAATGGTGGACCCTCGGAACTCGAAGCACGTCCACGACAACGTCCATGGAAACATCTATCTCGACAAGGTAATAACCGTTCCTTCACTTCCCTGCTACTCTTCTCAAAATTGTTTGTTGCAGTACTCCGTACTTGTTAACGTTTACATGTGTTTTTACTTGTACTGTCGTAACGAATATCTATTTGATGCTTGCAATTTTGAAGTTCGGTCAAGTTGATCGAATTATCGAAACTCTTCTTTTTTTTCGATTGATTTCAAACTTCTGTCCTTGGTAAGGAACGAAAAATCGCAGAAATGTGTGACTATCTGATGCTTGTGATTTTTGAATTTCGGTCAAGTTGATAGAAATACTTCATTTCGATTGATTCAAACTGCTATCGTGTAGAATTCAGTAGTCTTAATCCCATATATGAACTTGCGTGTGTTCGCGTAAGTCTGCATAACTGCATGTACGTATGTACAGATTTTTTTTGTGACAGATTGAGATATTTTCGCTTTTTTGTTGGCTTTGTCGCAAGGTTTTAAATGAAGGTAGTTATCTAATGAGATTTTGGACCTCCGATGCCTTTATTTATCAGCTGATTCTATGCGAGAAAGGCATATCTATGGCAGTATTGTTACGTTTCCTGATACTGCTATTTACAACTCTGCTTCGTAGCTTAGTTAGATGCACTCAAATTGAGATTTAGAGTTGATTTAAGGTTTTGAGTGCGTTTTTGTAACTTTGTTATATATGGAGGAGAGAAAGAGAACTGGTAGGATTAGTGGTTTTTGTATTTGAGTTTGTGTGTTGGAATCTAAGTCACATGATTCGCGTGCCTGAGTGTGAGCGTGAAAGTATCTTTTAAAAACATCCTAAAATACTAAAATTCGCAAGAGCAAGGATTGAAAGCAAGAGGGGAGGAGGGCCTTACTAAAGGATTATGTGACTAAGGTTGGAATCTATCTTTTTTGGTGAATCGAGAAATTTTCCATTCTTGTTTAGTTAAGTAAAAGGTTCTTACAATGAGAAATTCATATTCAAATCCATTTTTTAAATATGCCTGTGCACGAACAAGAGAAATCTAAGAAGAGGAAAATGTAAGAGGAGGAATAATTTCTTGCACATACTTGGGATCCTTGGTATGTTTTAAAAGTCTGATTTTTTTTTGAGAACCTCGTATTGCAGTGGTTCCATTTTTGTTTTATATACAAAGGAGCGATTTTTCATTTTGGCCATTAACAAATCAGTTTTTGGCTTTTTACCCTAACTTTTGTCTTCTTTGCAGACTTCTGCTGGTAATGTATGGTTTTTTTAATCATTTTCTCTTCATATTTTTTGTGCTCAATAATAAATGGTAGCTTTTTAGATTCTACAGATAGTTACCGAAAATTAGGACTATTGGCACTTGATTTTGGACTGTGCCTGTGACCACCTCCAGCGCATTTCACGTCCCTCTCTGTGCCACGTGACACTAGGTCGTGGCCTGAGAAATATTGCGGGTCCCAGACTAATTTACATCTCACAAAACATTGATCTTTTTTCTCTTTAAATAACCTCTGCATCAAGAGATGGATAAAGAGCTAGCCACATGGATTATGCTTCTTAGAATCTTGGTTCTGACTTGGCCATTGAAACATGTAACTCTACTATTTCTGGACTGAAAATCAGTGAAATATTAATTGCTTTGTTTTCTCTGGATTGCAGCTATCATTGAAGTTCATTGATACTGAACAGTTTCAAAGGCAAGTCTGACTTTGCTACTAGCTTTTAACCGTTCTTTTCCTTTCCTTTTCCCCTCTGTGAGTATTCATTGAACCTCTTTTTGTACTAGTTTTCCTGCGGCTAATTCTCTGGCAATTTTCTTCATTTTGCAGACTTCGTGATCTAAAGCAACTTGGTGAGGCTTTTATCTTTTAAGACCCCCCGACCACCACCCCCCCCCCCCGGCCCCAAAAAAAAGGAAAAAAAAAAAGTCCCAGGCCCGCAAGCTACAGATGCATGTTAACTATTATGACAATTAGGTCATGACCTGCATAGGTCTGTCCCTTATGTCAATCCGAAAAATGTGCTGCATCTTTAACCTTTTTGTCATTTTAACTGACTATTGCGCATGTGTACATGCTAAATAAACACATGCCTCTGATAGTAAATTTCATTTGTACCTTGGGTAGGTAAAGAAGTTGGGGATGAAGTCCATACATCTTTGTCATTATGTGTTAGTCCAGACCAAAACACATCTTTCAGAGTATATCTATAAGCTGATCAGAGTTTTGTCGTTTCTATAAATTTCTTCCCTCTTTTGTCTTCCCTTGGCAAGTTGTGCTTTAGGGTCGCAGAAACTGAACTATCTCATATAAGACAGGTTTTATTGTTCCCAACAGTTAGATGCAGCATCAGTCAACCCAAGGGCAACCCTAAGGTTTCAACTTTTGGATGGATGGATGGAAGGTTCGAAAAGAATGTGAACTTTGTAGATTTTGGAGGACACATGCCTGCATTGAGTTTAGAATATGAGACTATATTTATCTATGCAAGTTCAACCGAGTGTGAAGTAGAGATACTTAGCATCTTCTTTGCATGCAAACTTTCTATTTAGTGCAACTGTGTGATACTGTGATCTCGGTTGTTTACCACAGTTTACATGCGCAGAGCTTATTTAGTTGAGTTGATCAGGTCTCCTTGATCGAAGTCATGTTTGGAGTGCTCCAGTCAATAAACAGGAAGACGAAGAATTTCATTGTCAATGTTAAACATCCTTCCAAAAGGCGCTCTTGGCAGCTGTTTAACCTCTCATTCACATTTACATGTCCAATGATTAAATTATGTCGATTCTGCACTTTTTGGCTCATAACAACCTTCCGAATAGGGACGTTCTGTGGTCAAAGTGAGAGGATGTCACTGCTAGAGTCCATCCCAGAACTGAAATCATGTTTGCTACAAAGAAATTTCCCAGCTATTCAATTGACCTTTTCAAGACAATCAATGCTTTATGTGTTGGTGCTGAGGGGCTTAAAGGGGTTACTGATTCAGTTTTTATTGATATTTCAGGTGTAGCACACATGGTTTACCCAGGGGCTGTACACTCTCGGTTTGAGCATTCCCTCGGGGTATATTGGCTGGCTGGTGCAGCTATTAATATGATAAAGAACTTGCAAGTAGGAAAATGACTGTGCTCTGTTGACTCTTATCATTCTTACTATGTATCCTGTTGGTGATAATTATTTGTCCATAAACATGGTTTCATTGCAGGGCGAGGACCTTGGCATTGATCACTTTGATATACAGACAGTAAAGCTTGCTGGTAACTACATGACGCCTTGCGGTTCAAAAAACTACAGGACACCTCCATGACATTATGTTGTCTGTCTATCTTATGTTGTTTTGTTATTCTAAAATTAGGATTGCTGCATGATGTGGGGCATGGGCCATTTAGCCACATATTTGAGCGCGAGTTTCTTCCCCGGGTTCTCAATGGTTGCCAATGGTAATTCTATCATGCTACTAATTTGTTGATGGTCGCTGAAGATAAACATAAGGGTGTTTTGAATATTGAAGCACAGTATTGAAAACCCTTGAATATCTTTGTCCATGCCATTTGAAATTACTAGAACGAATCTTCCTTTAAAAGTATACAGTTTGTGGTATTGTGATACATTTGCATAGCATTTTTATTGGCTCCTCTGAGGTGACTACCATGAAAGGGAAGTATGCTTTCATTATCATAGTACTTTACTCAGTTATGAGTACCATTATGTAGGTAAATGAAACCTGCAGGGCCATGCATTGTACTAGAGTTGAGTTGAGAACCTGCCTGAATGCATTCTGGATTCCTATTATAGTTGAGTATAAGGACAATATTCAGTGCTGGACCAAATAATTGCCGGGGCCACAATATTGTTAAATGAATGTGATTTGTGACCTTGTATTAGATGTGCACCTGCAGTGAATTTTGAATCAATTGGTTTCAGTAATATATGGTTAGAAAGTGATTTTGGAAACTTTTACACAAAAACTTGAGCAGAGAGTCTGGACCTGGCTGTTTACTCTCAGGACAGTAATTTTATGGCTATTTGAACTTTATGACCATTTGAATTCCGTTCTCTCTTTTTCACTTTTTCTCCTCCTGTTAGTTTCCTTTCAAGGACCAGCCTTTGTTGCCAAGAGGCCTTTGGCCCAACAGCATCAGGAGTGCACTTAGGTGCTAGGTATAAGGAGGTCACGAATTCAACTCCTCTGAGGTGAAAATGTAGAACAATTCTAAGTTTCTAACAATACTAAATTTCGCCGAGCAAAAAAAATAGGAGAAAAAGGACCAGCCATTTTTTTTAGTTGATTGTGCTTCCATATCCCTTCCCCTGGTTATGAATCCAAATTTGACTTCTCCCATTACTAGCCTGCAACTGGGAAGGTTCTCTACTCTTTGGCATGGGGACAGGGGTTTTGATGGGGTTCATGGTGCCTTCTCAATTTTTGGAGAAGAGGAGGCAGGAAGGAATCACATTTAATAGTGCAATGCAACGTGATTGATTTGCAGGCGCATTTCGCCCTTAAGTTAATTGGTAACGTACACTTACAAAAAGAAAAAGAAGAAGCAGCACTTACTACACCACCTAAGCAGGTTTAACCTACTGCATACATTTTGAATTTGGAAGATTATAATAGCTTCAACATTGGAGTTCATTTTGAGTTACAGGAGAGACATGAAGTGTCTTGGTAACCTGTTGATGGTATATTATTATTTTTGTATGCAGTCTTAACTGAAATTGCATTACATTGGGTACAAGATCAATAGTTTGTTTCTTTTTTTTTGGTGGTTTTATCTCGTAGAAGTTGGCTTGAGTTTTTCGTAAACTAGGTTCTGAAACTTAATGCACTCTACACCTCTAAGCAGTTTGACCTATTACTTACATTTTTTGTGTTTGGACGATTATAAAGCTTCATTATGGTAGTAGTCCTATTTGTTATGTATAGTCTAGACTTGCAGTGTTGTGGTAATTTGTCAAGGATGTATGAGTTTTTGTCGGTTTAGTTTTCCTTGATGGTATTCCATTGTGTACAAGACCAATTGTTCATTTCAAACTTTTTCCCGGTTTGATCAGGGAGAAATAAAAATTTTAAATTGCTCATAATGGGTTAATATCAATGTATGATTTTGTAATTAATTAGATGGGACTTTTTGCAGGTCTCATGAGGAAATGTCTCTGAAAATGATTGAACACATAGTTGATGAGCACTACATAGAAATTGAACCTGAAAGTCTTACCAAAGTGAAGGTTGTATTGTTTTTCAAATTCTCATTTACTTATGATTGGTTCCCCCAAGCTTTCTGTTCTATTCAAATGCCAACACATGATGAAAAGATGCAAGTTTCAAGAATTCTTTAGTGGAAGAGACTTGAGTTCTAGGAGCACATAGCTCCAGATGGACTTCTGTAACTAATACGGTGGTCGAACATTATCTACTGGGACTGGATGTACTGAATTGATTTCAAATAGATCTCTCAATAGTATCTTTGCTTCTTTTTAGCCTTCCAAGTTGTACATGTGCAGACATATACCCTGAACGTGGTAGGCTTATTGGTGACATGGGATAAAGTATTATGGATCACACAAGCCTTTGTTCTTCTATTTTTCCTGTTGTATGATATTTGTGTGATTTTTCAACAGGAGATGGTAGTTGCTAGCAATGAAAATGCTCCATCAAAAGTAAGTCATGACGGTTTAAATTTTCAGCTTTCCATGATGGGGTTATGACCCGGAATTATTAAATTTCACCTTTGAAAACCTGTTGTTTGGTTGTTCCCTCGCAGAGTTCGAAAGAGAAGCTTTTTTTATACGATATTGTTGCAAATGGTCGAAATGGAATAGATGTCGACAAGTATACCACTTCTCTTTTGACTTCATTTGTGATGAGTTTTAACGTATGAATATTTTGTGGATATTGAAATTTGTTGACAACTTGTGTGTATGCAGATTTGATTACATGGTTCGTGACTCTCGAGCCTGTCGACTAGGTTATGAATTCCAGTTTCCGAGGTATGATAAAAAAATTGCAGGGGCGTAATCTTGTTAGTTAATGTATACGTCTACTCTTCTTTTAATGTATCTGGGGAAACCCTTCTGTAAAGGCAGAAGTCATTACCCTGATCCGTGAAGCTTCATGAAGCTTTTTGTGGCTTTAACCTGCGATACCTTCCAAAATCATGTCTTGATGTTGTTACGTGCAGGCTTTTGGAGAACATGAGAGTCATAGATGACGAAATCTGTTATCGTGCTAAGGAATGTATGTTTTCAAATGCCTGTTATCCAATTACATTGATAATGATCATGATATGCACTAGTTCCATCTGCATATAAAAAGATAATATGGTCAGGTTTAACTGTCCACAAGTTATTCTCAATGCGTGCCGATCTGCATCGAACTGTCTACATGCATGCCAAAGTAAAGGTACCGCATATGCCTAAATCTTTTTCTGCAGAACCCTTAAGTGTGCACGTTGTAGATCATACTTTTATTTAATCATATATAGGTAAATATTTTCTAGATTGTATCTGACAACTTTGTTTCCAGGCAATCGAACTCATGATTGTAGATGCCCTCACCAAAGCAAATGATGAACTTCAAATTGCAGCTAGTATTCAAGATCCAGCTACCTACTGGAAGGTTTGTTTATGTTTTAATAGATTAACCATCAATATGATGTCTTTTGGACCGTATTCCTTTTGTTTTAATGTAATCAATTTGCTTAAAACTGCAGTTAGATGACACGATAATAAAAACTATTGAAACCCATTCAAGCCCAAAGCTTAAGGAATCTAAAGATTTGATCCAACGGATTCGGAGAAGGGAACTGTACCAGGTACTTGAACACGTACCACAAGGGGCAGGGATGATGGTTTCTGAGAAAGTGCTATCGTTCAGAGGCTTACCTGTTGTATGCCCTGTTTACTTCATGTACTAAATTGTGGAGGCAATATGACTGTGTATCATCCTCTTGCAGTTCTGCAATGAGTTTTCTGTTCCCAAGGAAAAACTGGAGCACTTCAAAAATGTCACTCCCCAAGATATCATCTGTTCTGAGGTACTTCTTATTTTTATCGTAACATGTTTAGTAACCTTTGTCTCGAGACAAAGAGGCTCTGACAAATATTTCTCCAACCAGAAAAGCGGTGTTACAATAAAAGAAGAAGATATTGCTATTGCCAATGTTAAAATTGACATGACGCGGGGAAGGAATAATCCTGTTGACAGGTATGCGGGAAAGGGTTGGACAACAATTTTGACGAATTAGTTACTCTGTAGCTCAAATCCTTTGATATTTTACAATTTTTCTGATCTTCATTTAACAATGACTCCTCTTGTCTTCATGTGTTCCAGGGTCCACTTTTTCAAGGTAATAGAATTTCCTTACAATTGCCTGAATCCGTATTCAATTCTTGCCCTTTTCAAGCCTGAATGAAGTACTGGGCTAAATTTTTTTAATTTCAATAAATGATAACTGGTTTATAAATTATAATCCTTATGGTATTGCAAACACTTGGGTATGTCATACGTGGATGGTTGAAAGCTCTTAATAATGTGATTAGTTCCTTAAAAATTAGTTGTGTCGAAAAAAGGAATGGCTTGACCCAAAATTCATGGAGTGGAGCTGTAATACACGTGTTCTTGACCAGGGGCGAATTTACACCAGGACCCGGGGTTCTCGTGGCCCTGTGGAATTTGCCTATAGACTTAGTATGCATTTCATTTATCCCCTAAAGGATTAGACTAGTGTCCACATATTAGAAAAATATGAAATCAATCACACTCATAAGCCTCAAAAATAAAAAGAGCAACTCCATAATCAACGGGCTTCTCTAGTTTCTTTTTCTAGAAACACCTCTTTTTGGTCCTATGATCTATAATTCTTGTGGTTGACTGTTTGAATTATGTTTTTCATTTCAGAAAACAGACCCATGCCTAAACCTGTGAAATATGGATTGAAAATGTTTATATCCCAACATTAACAAGGGAAAATGCTGGATGTTGAATTACTTATTCAGGTTAAAGGGATAAAGTCAAACGAAACCGTGAGAGAATTATGGGACTTGGAAGCATAGCCCTACTGGGTAGAATTTTTTTGAAACCTCAATACTGATCCGCTCAAGGCACGGTCTAATTTTGTACTCTAATTCCTTAAAAAGCTGAACTGTCTTGGACTTTTGGGTGCATGATACCCTTAGATGATGGACTTTTCTCCTTGAAATAGTTTTGTTGTTTTACTGTGTCGGCTTACTCAGTGTTTGTTTTCCCAGGATTATGTGACAGATGATAAATTCACCATAGAAGATGAGAGTATTAGTCACATGCTGCCCTCGGGTCACCAAGATATGATAGTGAGGGTGTACTCTAAAAAGCCTGAATTGGTCAGTGAAAGAATATTAAATATTTATTCTGTTTTTATCATGAATTTGTTTTGCTTGATTGTGCATCTGTTAATTAGTGTGTTCATTATATGAAACAGTTTGAAGCAGTTTGTGAGGCCTTTGTCAATTTTCAAGTGAAAACATATGGGAAGACAACTCAAGTGCATGGTACTCCTGAGAAGAAGAAACGCCAAAGCTAATTGCTTCAACCATCTATCTGGCCTCGTCTCGCTTTCAGTTGGAAAATGTACATTTTCGTATATGTGTGAAGTGAAGAAACTAAATTCGGTATGAGCATACGTGTAAAGAACTCTCTCTCTCTCTCTCTCTCTCTCTCTGTGTGATAGTCCTGCTTCATTTCTCCTTGGTACACTGGTGTACAATCTGTAATGAGTGTGGCATCCACAATGCCTTTGATTGAGCAGATTTGTACTACAATTTATGATCCTCAAAGTTTATCAAAATCTTTCGTAAAACCGAACCGATCTACGAGAGGAGAGATATGACAGTGGCCTTCGAAGATAAGCAGCTTTTTCAAGTACTTGGGTATTGAACAAATTCAATCTTACTGAGGGTTTGTGAAGGAAGAAGGAAAGGAATTATATCCTTTTTGACCTCTCCCTATAATTTCCGACTGCCTTTTCGTTCAACGTTAAATCCCTATTCCTATTCAGGATCCAAACGCAGTCACCGTATGATTCAGTAGAATCTTTGAGATGGATGGTTTGGATCATCCGTAGTATTTAGAGGCCAGTTTTTTTTTTTCTCGAGAAATTTTGGGATCTTTGGGTTGCATGTGGCATTTCTGGTCTGATATATCTAACTCAACTGGAACAAGTTGAAAGAATCATCACTTGGTATACGCTGATTCGTTTGGGATAAATGGAAGATCCAGGCTTGTGCTTTAGTTGCATAGAGTCGACAGTGTATGAATTATTCTTGCCGAACTGGAAAACTGCTGCACATTTTCCTCTATACAGTACTGGGAGTACCATAAAATGATGCAAAATGTATACTTTATTGCAGAAATGACAGTTAAAACCCATCAGATATGGTCAAAAATATGATATAACAAATATGTTTTGGTAGCTTGGTGGAGGTTCTTGATTGGTATTGTGGGTAGGTCAATGATAAAAGTTTGAAATCTATCAGTCTTTCATGTTCCCTAGCAGCAATTGTCTATGGCCTATGGAGGGAGAGAAATTGTCGAATTTTCCAAGGGAAAGTAATGGGGCATGATCAGGTGATGAGAAGCATTGTAGCTGATGTTCGGGACTTCCTTAACTCAAGGAGAAAGATGAAACAGGCTCTGGAGAATCAATCTTTGTGCATGAATTGGGGCTTATTTAGTAGAATTTTCTTACCTATTTAGCTTTGTTGGTTCTTGTTTGTTAGTTTTGATGGCTAGTTTGGAGTTGTTTTCTACTGGTTGTTGTAAGGGACTATATCCCTAGAATTTGATTATTGTTGTTTGAGCTTTTATAAGATCTGCACTCATCAAAAAAAAAAAAAAAAGTGCTTTGCATATCAGGCAAATTGGCCTCCAGTTTTCCTACTTATAAGTTGGTGTTTGGACCAGCTTAAGCTCTATTTCAAACTCGCTACTACTTTAATTGATGTTAGTTTAATGGGAATGACTTCGGTGTCCCCGATCATTTTGGGGACACCGTAACTTTTGGCATAACAAAACCATTATAAGCATAACTAAAACCATAACAAGGCATAACTTGGTTGGTTATGCCTTGGTTGATTTTTGGTTATGCCTTGATTGGTTTTTGGTTATGCCTTGGTTATGCCATGTTATGGTTCTATTATACTTCGAATGATTTTTGTTATGCTTGTGAGGGTTTTGTTATGCCAAAAATTACGGTGTCCCC
>WJXA01000226.1:0-40505 GCA_014282245.1 Rhododendron simsii | reverse complement strand
AGTTTTATTTTCTAGATAAATTTTATTCTTATTTAGCTTTTTTTTTTTTTACCTTTTTTTACTTATACTTTAATTTTTTTTAAATTTTTACGGGGCGGGGCGGGGCGGGTAAACCCGTTCCCCGATCGGGGCGGGAACGGGGGTACCCCAAAAAAACCCGGCCGGGGTCGGGGCGGGTAATGATTTTCGGGTCGGGGTCGGGGTATGCAAAAACCCGCCCCGCCCCGCCCCGTTGCCATTCCTACGTCCCACCACCTCTCCGCCAGCGCCGTGAGCAGGGCGTGATCGCTGAGCGTGGCCGTCTGTGTAAGGATGAACGGCCTGAACCCTGCAGCATCAACTAAGGACCTAACCCGCTCGGGCAGCCCTCTGTACAGCTCAAGGGAGCTAGCAGGACCACCATGCCCCCTTGTACCGCCTCTCGTCCTCTGCACACCATAAAAGCAAAAGAACAGGAGTTTCCATTAGCATGCATACTATAACAAGCAGTCGAATCAAGGTTCAAATCAAAAGGGCATTCAACATTCTGTGTTCAATTCAAGGTCCGTGTTTACCATGAAGTCGAAGCAAGTTATTTCAAAAGCATGATTTTCTATGTAGGCATTCTACTCAGTCGAATCAAAGGCATAAGGTATCCCATTTCAATCGATTCTCTTCTCAAAGGAGGCAAGTATTTAGTCAAATCAAGAGCATGGTATTTCATCAGTCGAATTCGAGTACTACAATGTCGAAGCAACCTACAGTCGATTCAAGTCCGTTATCACGTAATTTCTATCAAGGTGCTAGCAGTCTACAGTCAAGTTCAAGCGTGTTCTACCCAAAGTTCTATCTACCAAGTCAAGCTATCAGGCATGCATATGTCACTATGCTATCAAACATCCTACACAAGTAAGCTAAGTACAAGCACAATAATAAAGGACTACAAGAGAACCAAAAGTGGAGTTCAAAGGGATACCTGCGCCCAGTCCACTGACAAGTGCCACTCCGGGTCTCTCAGCACAAGCTCTGCATCGTAATCATCGCGTCGGGGGATGTAGCTCTCTAATCCGGACGGTATGAACAAATGTGGCTCCGGGGGAACATAGGCCCTGCCTCAAAAGCCGGGCGGCCTGCAGCCCGCATCGCCTCAGCCCGTGCCACCGCTCGCTCACGAGCTAGGCCACCTTCCTCCTGGGCCTGCTCGACTACCTCAGTCTCCCGTACGAAGGCATCCTCCGCAGCCTTGGCCCTCTCGGCCTCAACTCGCAAGCGCTCCTCCTCCTGAGCCTGCGCAATCTGTCTCAGCCTCTCCTCCCGGGCTGACATCACCGCTTCCACCACCATTGGGTTCTCGCGCAATAGCCGGTCAAGTATCTCCTCTGTCACAAACTCTGCGAAGTCCCCGCGCGTAATGGGAACATGCGCCGAAGACCCCGCCGCTGGTCTAAACTCTGCTGGCCCAGTGGGTGCCTCAATGGGAGCCTCCTCCTCCACCACAACATCCTTGCCCCGCGCCGGATCTCTCCTCCGCGCATCCGACCGATCATCACCGCCACCAACATCACCACCGCTGCCGGCGCCGTCGGTCCCTGCCAAAACCGAACCCGTGACTACCAACCCCTCTACACCACTCTCGAAGTCCAACCGTCGCACCTGTGGGCCCCCTGCCTCAACGAAGGATGGCGTACGGTCAGTCGACCCTAGCGTACGCCGCCTGTCGCCGTCGATCACCTCTGTTGCATGGCCGTCGTCGCCCCCATCGCCGCCTGGGATCACTGCACCAACGTCCGACGAAGGCTCGCCTGGGGCCTGATCGTCGATTCGAGGCCTTTCGGCCTCGTCTCCGCCCGTTCTCGACCGTCCCTCGTCCTTGCCGCCGCCATTGCCGCCACCGCTACCAGTTTCAGCCATGGGTGAGGGTGGGTAAGGAGATTTCTGAGAGAATGAGAGGGATTGAAAGGGTTTGTGAGAGATTGAGAAGTTTTGAAGAGTTTTGGAGTTTGTGGGAGTTCAAAAAACCGCCTGTTATGGCGAGTTCAAAGGTTCTGCAGCAGTTATACGACATGGGGACCGACTGGGCCGGGTCTGGGCTTGGATCTGGACCGGGCCGAAGAAGATTCCTGGCGTACGCCACTGTGGGTATACCGTACGCCATGCTTTATTGGGCCGTGGGCCCAAGCGCCATGGGTCAGGTTTTTCCTCTTCAAATGGGGACTCAAATGGTCCAAAAGATTATTTGTACCTCTGGTAGGCCTACCCCCAAGCAGAGTCCCGTCCAATTTCAAATTCAACGACGGTCCACCCGTCCAATTTCAAATTCAACGACGGTCCACCGGTCCAATTTCAAATTCAACGACGGTCCACCGGTCCAATTTCAACTCAACGACGGTCCACCCGTCCAATTTCAACTCAACGACGGTCCACCCGTCCAATTTCAACTCATCGACGGTCCACCCGTCCAATTCCAACTCAACGACGGTCCACCCGTCCAATTTCAAATTCAACGACGGTCCACCCGTCCAATTTCAACTCAACGACGGTCCACCCGTCCAATTTCAACTCAACGACGGTCCACGCGTCCAATTTCAATTCAACGACGGTCCACCCGTCCAATTCCAATTTCAACGACGGTCCACCCGTCCAATTTCAATTCAACGACGGTCCACCCGTCCAATTTCAATTCAACGACGGTCCACCCGTCCAATTCCTGCCCTCCGCGAGCAGTGGTCCCTCTCAAATAAACTGTCGGGCTGAACTCACCGATCAGGTTCTTTAAGGTTCATGCCTTCTTTATCTTGCTCAGGATGGTCCGGAGTAGGGTGTCTAGACAACCTTTGACGTTACTTGTCTCCACTCAAACAAATGATGCTCCAAGTGCCGTCAAAGGGGGGCTTCTGTAGACACCCCATTCTGGACTGTCCAGATTAGTCCTTTTACTTCCGTTGATAACCCAATGATGATAAACGGTCAAGAACAGTCCAGAGTCGATGGATGGATTTGAGCTTTGGGCGTTGAACTCTCTCCCTTCAAAGCCCACCTTCAAAGCCCACCTTCAAAGCCCACTTCAAACCCTTCGAATCTCGAGCCCAATGAGCCTCAGCAAAGCCATACCTTGCTTACGCCACCTTTTCATTGGCGTGCGCCAGGTACTTGACACGTGTCGATCATCGACCGTTGACTGAGTTTGACCTGGCGCACGGTAGGTCATAGGTGGCGTACGGAGGTTTAGGACCGGTCAAATCACCGCTTTTACAGCACGCGACCGAGACTTTTACGGCTCCAAAGTACAGGGAACAGTGCTCCCAATGATTATCTCCTGCTGGACCGTCCCTCACTCTCTCCTACACCTAGTCCCATGCATTTAATGCATGGAGGCCTCTCACTCAACCTCAACCAGCCCAAACCAGCCCCTAACCCCAGCTGATTACCCCTGGTTTCCAGCCTCTCTCTCCACCATAAATACCCCCCCTTGCATTCATTTGCAAGGGGTTAACCACATTACTCTCTAAGTCCATTCCCTCTCTTCTCTCTTGTTCTTGCTCTCTTGTTGTAAGAGTGAGAGATAGAGTAGTTTCACACACCCTTCTTCTACTGATCAGTGAATAATATAGCCTCCATCTTCAACCACAAGCTCATCACCATCCTTTCTCTCTTGCACCAAAGGTATACCACCTTTGTGCTGCGTTCTGTTTTCAACTCCTGAGGGGAACCAGTAGGGTTCTGGCTAGTAACTGATACTAGTCCAGGCCCCTTTCTGGTAAAATAAATCAGTCGTAGAAGTCAATACATGGCGCACGCCAACTACTAGAAGCCGTACGCCACCTTTGGCTGTACGTGCACAGTTGGCGTGGGGATCATGTAGGGCTCATTTATTGCTCATTTTCTTTACGTCATCACCTTATAGCATGCTAAAAACCAGTCTATTGCTTTCTGTATTTTAGGTCTGTTCAAATGTAGCTTTCAATATTTACATTTTCTGTATTCTCAAGGCCTCTGGGGTATGTCTAGTCATGTTCCAGAACCCAGATGGTGTAAAGCCAAACACTGGTTCACATGCAGACCTGGCGTACGACCCACACAGGGTGGCGTACGGCACGTTGGCTGAAGAATCAGTGCCTGGCCCTTACATCCCAGTTCAATCCTGGCCTCTTGTTCCTCCCCACTCTGTTTATGGGGTCTGTCTTGCTATTTCCCTGGCTACTGGCCATCCTTTACGTCCGTACATGTGTATAATCCATATTATAAACTGCGTGGTTTGCCCTGGGTGTGCACTGGTCCCTTCCAGAGCCCAGAGGATTGAGAGTAGGAGCTGTAAGAAATTGATGTGGTAGTGTACGCTAGCCTGAAGGTGGCGTGCGCAGGGTGTGCTGGCGTGCTGTGGCTTGGCCATGGCGTGCCAGTATGTCGCCTGCTCACGCACCCGACGGGCAGCGTACATCATCCCTTAGAACTTCTGGCAGTGCTTATTCTCAATCTATGTTCTTACATTTAATTCAATTCAAGCAAGCAAATCATCATCCATGAACATTTTGTCATACAAACTGCAACTTGTTACAGCTTTAATCCCTATTAACTGTTCCCCCGCCCTAACTGGCTAAAAATGATCAAATGAGAGAAAAATGCAAACGTTTTAATAAAATGCCCGAGTAGAGACCGATCTCCGGATTGGGCGAGAGGGGTGCCATAAAACCCTTCCCCTCTCGTAACCTGGCTCCCGAACCTCAGATATTGAAGGTGACGACGGACCAGTCTACGCCTTTTCAAATCAAATCAAACAAATTTCAAATCAAAGCAAAACGTAGCAAACGTTCTCGAGTTCGGTTCCTTGGGTGTTCTTCCGCTAAAACCCGAGTGGCGACTCTGAATCGAAGCGTTTCGCCGCGCTATTTTTCCAAAAGGGCCGCCCCCCGAACAATATCTATTCCAAACCAAAATCGGGCGATTTTTCGGGGCGTGTGCCCAAAGTTACGATGCCAAGATGGGTCTAGTTCACATACCATGTCAGAGGGTGCGATTTTCAATCAAGCTATAGGACCTGACCGACCCGGGCGTACTCGAGGGCTGGGCTTAGGAGCAACTAAGAGTAATCTACTTGGTGCGAAGAATAATGACCAAGCACCGTCCCAATCCTCCATCGAACGTGATCGACAGTTTATGAAGATGAAATCGAAAGTGCAAAAGATGAAAAGGTTCTTAGAAGCTATGGGTTACATAGATGACACAGATGACGATTCAGATGAGTTCAATGAGGCACCTAACGAGAATGTACCATATTCATTTTCATGAATTAATATACTGAATATTGCATTTGTTCCTTTTGGCATTTTCTTTGCTAAACTTGACTTTATATGCACTTAATTGTTAACAGCATCCGGATGCCTCTAGCGCGCACCGTGAAATGACAATTGGCAATAACCAAGCGAGTCCAGAAGAGATAAATCTAGCACATCGGTCGCAGCCGGAACCAACTCCATTTCCACGACCAAATCAACAAGCTGATTCTCATCATCAGTGCGAGGTAAGTTGCACAATTTCTTCGTCTCTCTTTTTCTCTTTTTTTTCCCATACAATAATATAGTCTTTGTGATCTAATTGGGATATCCCAGCCGGGATCTACGGCTGCTCCTGACCTTGCCATGTGGAAGCAAGCTGAGGCAAGTCGAAATGCTCGCAAGGTGGTTGCACCACCCTCTAATAAGATCAATAATCTATTGTAGTCATCTTTTTTTTAGGCTAAGATTATAGTCCTCTTGTTGATAATTGGAATCATGAGCTGAAGCTTTGTTTCTGACAATGTGCTTGTTTTGTATTTGTTAGACTACAAGAGTCACAAACAAGAAGAGAAGAACATCGCAAAATGGTTCAAATTGAGTTTCTTTGGGGCATCTTTGTGTCTGTTTTTGCTGCTTTCACTGTGAGTTGCAGCGTCCACTTTCTTGCACTCTATCTCCCCATCATATTTGTGCTTGGACTGGTATACTACTACTATGAGTAGCCTAAGCAAGAATTTAATGAGCTAGCTTTCTTTTGTTTCGTTTAGCTGCTGCTGTCCAATTTTGGCTGTCCTTTCAGCTATTTGCTAGGTTGTTGTTGCTGTTCTGCTATGTTTTGGATGTTAGTACTGCTGCTACTATTATCCTATTAGGCTGGTCTGTTATGTACAATTTAGTAATTGAGGGGTTCTGCTACTTATCAGCATTTGAAATGTTATGCTGCAATTGAAGTGTGCTGTTGCTGCAATTACTTGTGTCATGCCTATTTGTTTTCTTCAAATGAAATTAACTGCTGAACGATTTGAGATTCGTATTAAGACAAGTAGATTACTTTAGCATGTAGTTTTTCACTCCTTTTTCTCTTTTCTCAATGAATATATACATACATTTTGATCTCCATAAAAGAAACCGTATTAGTATTTCTTACTCCAAAGCATGACTTACGACCTCTTGAAACCGCTGAACCGTGTATCCCCTGCATCATCGGATAATATATCATACACTCGTTGGTTTAGTATGATAGGAATCAATTGGTGCCTAGTTTGAGGGATGTTTACATAAAAATATGATAGTTCCTTGTGTTATTTTTTTGTGTTTGTGGCTCTTAGAACTCACTGTGTCGTTGAGTGTTTATGATTGATTTCATATATGAAAAAGCATGACTTACGGATAAATTTGTTCATTAGAAGGAATGAATTTGTTCATTAGAGAGACAGTTGAGACTCAAAACTAAGTTTTCTTTGTTGGGACACAGTAAAATTGTATGCTTTTCCTCCTTAAAAGTATAGCGAGGGATGTTTGAATAGGCACCCCTTTATAGGCCATACCTCAAAAACTTAATCTTTTTTTATCCCTTCCGGACAAACAAGCAAACGTGGATCAATAGTTGGTCTTGACCCTTATTTGCACACTATTATATTGAGTAAACACTTGACCATTACCTAACACGGTTTCTGGCTCAGTAATGTTTGCTTTGGAACTTGTGTTTCACGTTGGGCTGAATTGTGGTGATTACCTAACACGGTTTCTGGATCAACAGATGTGACTTGGATGCTTTTGAGTTTATTTTGGTCTTAATATAGTGTTTCAATACCAAGCTAGTGTTCTGATTTGCTTATTTTTTTGTTGTTTGAGTTTAGGTTTATCGAAGTTAAAGACGGTGTAGAATCAAGCGGCTAGTTGACGTAATGCGATGTTCATCTATTATGGTGGATTTTTTGTATTTTGGAAAATATTTGGTTGAATGTAGTAGAGATATTGGAAGACAACAATGGGTTATGGCAGGAAACTCTATTTTGACATTAGTTGTGGTATGCTGTAAATTAGTTGATTGGATGCGAAAAATGGTGTAATAGGACTAAATTTTCTAAATTAATCCAGTGATATATTACTAGCGTTTGTGTATGTTATTTCAGGTGTTTATTAATTGGTGGAAAGTTTCCGGCGTTTAAAATATCTCGGGAAAAACGCAGAGTACCATTTCCAGCGTTTTAAACAAACCCCAGTAAAAGCTAAAAGCTGTGGTTACCGGAAAACCTTGACCGGCGTTTATAAAATGGCAAAAAACGCCGGAATAAGTACCTGGCGTTTTTATCAAACCCCAGTAAAAGTAAAAGGTCCGGTTACCCGAAAACTTTTTCCGGCGTTTATTGAACGCCGGGAAAAACGCCGGGCTGTTTCCTGGGGTTTTTAACAAACCCCAGTAAAAGTAAAAAGATCCGGGCACCGGAAAACTTTTCCCGGCGTTTATTAAACGCCGGAACAAACACCGAGCCGCTTCCCGGGGTTTTTAATAAACCCCAGTAAAAGTAAAAAGGTCCGGTCACCGGAAAACTTTTCCCGGCGTCCGGAAAAAACGCCGGTTATTTTCCCGGGGTTTACCAAACGCCGTATAGTATTCCCGAGCCCGGCAGTTGCGGCGTTTACATAAAACGCCGGGAAAAACGCCGGGAAGGCTTTTTCCGGCGTTTATTTCACTTTTTCTAGCGTTTTATAAACGCCGGGAAAGCCAGTTTTTCTTGTAGTGACTACTTTTAAAAGTACGAAGATGTTTTCTACTTTTTGCTTTCAAAACATGCCCCAACCAATTTCTATGAATCCCAAACCAATCCCATGCTCCTTTCCCGCCCTTCCATAACTGGCACACCTGTTTCCTCCCATTGGCAGTTGAATCTTTTTACAATCCTAAGTGCACCTTTTAGAAATCTAACTATGGAATGCATCTGTTGGTGAAGAAACATTTTTACTCAATTGTAAGAACCCTTGGCATACTATCAAACGACTCGACTGCAAGCAAGCTTCTCTGATTATAGAGAAGTGCCTCAAACCCACCACTTGATCCTGATGAAATCTATTCTCCATCTCCAGTATCTTTGTGGCATTCTAGAATGCAAGAGTTATTTACCGACTGTTAGGATCAGGCTGATTTCGACGGTTGATTGCCCCTGTCGATTCAATTTCATAGGGAATTGAGTCATTTTGATGTGGTCTGGTCAATTTTCATCGATCTTCACTAAGTTTTCAAGGCAATGGCTTCGTCCTTTACAGCGATGGCTACTGTTTCGAGATCTGTGTCCATTGTTGCTTTGGTTTCTCAGGTGGTATACAGTGGGGATCATGGGTGGCCATTGATAGGTGTAGCGGTGGCTATCCAGCCTCCCTTTTAAGTCATTTGTTACTAGGTACGACCCAATTTTAATATCATATGATTGCATTTAATTTTCCCTTTTTTTTATTGTTTAGGAAGAGAATTCTAATACAGATTGAGCAGGAACTCTAGAAATTTTACTATTGCCTCCGTGATTTGGGAACATGCTACTGCATGGAGTATGTTTGTGAAATTGACTCTGTCACTTTGTTAGGATTGAATACAACTTCCATTCGTCCTCTATTTGTCCTAATTAATATTTATTTTTACCTTTTATCAGTATGCTTAATTATATCCTGAGCAAGATAGGGTTTCTTCACTTCTTTTCTTCGTTTTTTTTTTATCTGCAAAAATGCCCCAAGGGCTTCTTCTTTTCTTCTTCATTCTCATATATTGTAGACGAGTAGATGACGATGGATTACGTACAGTACGAGTACAATTAATCAATGTTGTAGAGCACCAAAACGTAAGGTTAGAACTACCTAATAATATTTGTTTGCGATTCACAAGACGGTGAAATATAATATGGGATAAAAATTCCGACCGTCATCAGTCTTGTATGATTTTCGTCCCCTCCCCATCCTGCTTCTCATCTTCATCTATGTGCATGCGTGTTCTCCGAATAGGTTGTATGTTTGGATTCTTGTATACTAAAAACTTTGATTGAAGGTTAATTATAATAACTTAAAGTTATTAAAATTAATAACTGAATGTTTTTGCATTCCTATTTCTAGATTAGTTTTTGGACACACAAGAAATGATACTAACTTAAAGAACTAAAGCTGGGTACTTTGATTAACTTTGTGCCTTCGTACTTTTATTTGCCTTTTCCCATCTGCAAATCCCAATAATTTCTTTTGTCTCCAGAGAGATAACTATAATCCTAAAGTTCTGACCTTCTTCGGTGTCGTAGATGTCTTCCCATTGAAGCTTCAGGTACAGAAGCCACAGAGGAGCTTAATTGGAATAGTTCTCTGTGGCTTCAACTTAACCATCGGTGTTCTATTCCCTCGATTGATTGAGGCAGTACTGGTCCAGCGGCTCTAGTCGTCTATGGGTTTAAGCAGATGTGGAGTTCAATTATGGGCTTCTTGCAAGAGAAGATTAATTAAGCCACGAAAGTCGACACTTGATTGTCGTCAATGTTGGCACACTAGGACACATATAGGGACACGATAGAGTGATCATTTTTAAAAAATTTAATAGCTTTTCCAGGATAAATTATTTAAAAACTTCAAGAGTATTGATGCCAAAATTGTATTATAAAACATATGCAGCAAATACCAATGGTCAATAATCTGTCCGATAAGAGTCTTGACTTAATTAGGGAGTGTTTACAATATAGCTAGGTCGCATACCTTAAAATATTAAAAATTGACGTGTCTCCTACCATGTCCGTGTCTTCATTTCGGAGAGTTGTGTTCCGTATTTGTGTCCATGTCTCAACTGTGTTAGTATCCCTATCTGTTCTATGTAAATTATGAAGAATAAAAGGTAAAATTATATATTAAGACTTCCGAAAATAGTTTATAACTCTAAATAAAACTACACATTTTCCACATTGAAGCACAATCGTCATGGATTATCCAAAATTTTTAAAATTTTCCTTTATTTTTCATTGCACACATTGATTGGGCTGTCTAAACGGTACCCATGTTTGTGCCATGGGATATGGAGGGGAACCACTAAAATTCTTTGGCATCAGTACACTTGTATCTTTATTGTGTATCACACGCACTGAGTGGGATGTCTAAAAATATACCCATTGTGGTGTTAGGGCCTATGGAGAGCAGAGAAGCACTAAGCTTCTTTGGCTTGAAAATCCCCAATATTAGGGCCTATGGAGAGCAGACAAGCACTAAGCTTCTTTGGTTTGAAAATCCCCAATATGAACGTATTCAACTAATAAGATATGTTGTTGAATATACTACAGAATATTCACTTTGGGGATTCTAATTGATGGGGAATTGTTTTGTAAAAACAATGATACTTGGTTCAAGCTGCTTGTTGTATGTAAGTAAATTTTATGAATTAAGCAAGTAAAAACAAATGTTCCATATGTCAAAGATTTACGCAAATGGGAATATCCGTAGGTGAAGTTTGAATTGACTATGTTGACAGTTACTCAATATTGATGGTTGTTAAAGGGTATGCAATAGAGTTTAAATGTCAAGGCAAAGAGAAGCGTAAATATAATCTTGAAAAAAACACATCATGGTATGATTAATAGTGAAATGCAAGCAGGCACAATTTCGCCGGTAACAGTTCAAGCAAGAGCCCATGTACTGGGACTTAAAATTTCTCCAAGAGTGGTATAAGCAGTAGGGATCTATTGGACTCCATTTTGTTACGTATTGTTCGTTGCGTGTAATCATAGTGGTCATGGGTGTAAAAGTGATTTGTTATTATTATTACTCAGGTGTATTGGCCAACATATGAGCAACTCGACTAATCCTAGAGGAAATGAACAGTTGATTGTGTATGCTCAATTGTGTGGTAGCATAAGATTTAGTAAGAGCTTGATGCTATCAGAACATGGAATTTGATGATGAACCGATTTTGATGGTTTAGGTATAATTTTAAGCGTTACGAATTTGATCATTTTTTTGCCATGTGCTGGTCTTGATCGCGATTCCTGTTTGTTGGTTGAATTACTCAGCTTTGGTTAATTAGGTTGAAGGATTTGTAAGGGGTTAGTTGAAGATGGGGATGCTGGATATTTTAAGCCAAAGAAGAGTGGAAAAAGATTGACGCAGACTACGTACGTGTATTGTAAGCCAAAGTTGAATTTGAAACTGGCTCAAAAATTGCTACTCCTTCCGTCCCTTATTTAGGGTCCAGTATTTCATTTTGGGCTGTCCCTTAATAAGTGTCTATTTTGTAAAGTTAGTGGGTAAAAGTTGGCGAATCGTCTATTTTGTTCTTAAAAGTGGATTTCATTGTAAAAAGTTAGTGAGTAAAAGTATAATAATGATGGGTAAGTATGGAAAGTGGAGGGAAAAGGTTATGTAAAGGGTATAATGATGATGTTTTTTAATAAGTTGGAGTTACAAAGCAGGATGCTTAAAAAGGGACGGAGGGAGTACAAAATATCTACTAAACCCTAAACCTAATCTTGTTAATTACATTCACCTGTATTTATGATGTATATATTACTCTCTTCACAAAAAACAAAAAACAAAAACGAAGAATACAGAGAATAATGTGTTTTATAATGTGTTTTGTAATAATTAGTTATAATTTAGGTGTATATGTTTTTTTTTTTTTCAATGTACTTGCTATCGCAATAAAATTTATCATAGTAGTTGTGTACAAAATGATTAGTTTGGTGTTTAGGGGGAGTTTGTCGCTATATTATTGGACTACAAACTAATGACCATATACAATTTGTTTGCTAAATGGTATTTTAGTTGATGTATGCATGTGAGGTGTAAATATCCGTAGATAATTTCATTTCCTTTAATCAATTAATATGTGGAGGACCGTATTAATAATTAATTTAAGTTAATTAATTATTAAATTAGTTGTTTGGGTGTACATATAACTTTATGTATTACGGGTTCCTTTAATTTAAAAAATAAGTTATTTTACTTATTTTCCCTAGTAGAATGGGGACTTATAGTGGACCCACATCTTCAAAATCAAGTATAACCATCAGTACACAAAAATCTTCTCTTTCCAAAAGCAATGTTTTCAAAAAATTAATGTAAAAATATTTTGTTTTTGAAGAAGATTGTTTTTTTTATTAGAAAAACTACTTTTTCAAAACTATTTGGAAAAAGGTCTTTCCTTTGGATAAATGTCCAATTTAGTTTTATTAAGGTCCAGTCAGGTCTAGTTTTGGGCCGTTGTTGGATTGTTGTCCGAGGGCCCACAATAACAATCGGAACCGTTCATTTTGTAGAGCTTGTTGAATATGTAATTGATGCAAAAAAAAAAAAAAAAGTTTGGTCAAACATCAATAAGTACATGAATGAAACCGATTTGTATGAGAAAAATGTGATTATAAAAATTATGTTGAAACTCATAATTGCCAATTTTTTTTCTTGTACAAATATATTCCATTCATACTTCATATATTTATTGATATTCGATCAGACTAATATTTTGCATGGATAACCTAATCGTCGAACTCTACAAAATGAACGATTCTAATCGTTGTTGGGGAACTTCTAGGCCGGTTCTCTTTGGATGAAGAATAGCTCACTAGGTTCTGCCTAAAGAGTCTATAGCCCAGTAGGTCATCTTCATTATTGTTGACAAAAATACACCTCGCAAAACAAAGGCAATTGGAGAGAGACGATCGAGACAATCCAGCCACTACCACCACCACCACCAGCACGACGCTGCCACCACCACCACAACAATGCCGCCGCACAATAACCACCACCACCACGCCGCCGCCGCCATCACCACCATCACAATTAACAGGGTTAATTTCTATCTAATTAACAGTGTTAACTTTCATATAAATTCACATCACAATTAACAGTGTTAATTTTTATAAATTCACAATACAATTAACAGTGTTAATTAATTGTTGGCCCATATAGCCTCTTACACCACCACCACCACCACACCACCACCACCATTGCCACTGTTAACAGTGTTAAATTCTGTTTAAATTTATAATTAACAATGTTAAATTCTATCTAAATTTGTAATTAAAAATGTTAAATTCTATCTAAATTAACCGTGTCAATTTTTATTAAATTCACACCATAATTAATAGTGTTAATTTTTATTTAAATTCACACCATAATTAACCATGTTAATCTAAAAACACATGCTCAATACACAAAACACAATTACCCATATATTATTACTCCTAGATTTGAACCAAAAACAACTCACGGGTGTTTGGTAGACATGCACATGAGGTTTGGTTAGAGAGAGAGAGAAACATGTGAGTATTAATAATTTATGCTTTTGGGCATGGAAAGTTTACGCACAAAGGTAAAAGAAAGACATGGACAGATGGACTTTGTTTGTAGCAATTGACCTAGTGTAAGAGCACCCGCAATGTAATAATTAAAAGTAAATAATTAAAATTTGCCACGTCAGCTTTTGATTATTCATTTAGAGGGTTGTAAAGTTAGCAATGCGGAGTCTCATATTATTACTTTTGATTATTCAAATGCCTAAATTTGATTATTGGTTAGGAGGTTGTTAACTTTGATTATTACAATGTGAGCACTTTTTTAAGCATACATTGCTAACTTTAGCAATCTTTTGATTTTGATTATTACATTGTGGATGCTCTAACACGTCACCCAAGTAGAATTTATATAATATTTTAAGTCCTGCACTTCATTTAGCATCAGGATATGTAACACGTCACGCAAAACTGAACGAGACTGAACTTTCATAAAACTGGAATGGGCCTTGACTCCCTTCCTTGGACCATCCTTTGATGTGTTAACTTGATTCCATTATCTATTCACGGAGCCTATCCCATATCAAAATCCAAATTTCAATTGCATCTATCCCAAATCATCCTATCTATATTAAAAATCGAGCAGTTCGGTTTTTGTTTACATATACAAACATGGTTTTTGTTTACACATACAAACATGAACACTTCTACAGCCGTTGATCGCCTTCAAGCTAAGATCGATCGTAGCCGTCCAATTAAGTGAATGTTTTCTTAAGTTATACTTTGACATGCTGTTGTGATAATATATACACTTTCCTTTCTAATTCATTACCTTCTAATTTTTCCCATTTTAAATTGATAATTAACCTGTAAATTATTGCCTTTTTTTTATTTTTTCTCTCTATCTTGGCATGAGCTTTTTAAAATGAGGACGGATAGCGCAGACAACTTATTTAAGTTGAGACTATATTTCATTTGAACGTGCCTTCCAGTCCTTACATGCACCTAAACAAAGTGTGTGGCTATATAGTTGTGTGTCTGTTTGTTCTTGCTTGTCGAGTACTAAAAACAAATACACCCAATTAACTAGCTGAAGAGAGCAACCAAATGGAGCACTACCTCTGTGAAGCTGCAATTACAGGGGACACCGAATCGCTGCACAACATAATAAAAAATGATCCACTGATTCTACACAAAGTTGTGGCCGGATGTTTCAGTGGCATAAGTCCTCTCCATGTCGCTACATCAAACAAGCAAACACACTTTGTGGAAGAACTACTGAGTCTCCAACCGGAACTAGCCGAAGTTCTAGATTCGCAGCAACGGTCGGCCCTTCACTTGGCGTCCGCCCAAGGGCACGATGAGATTGTGAAACTGTTGTTAGCGAAGGTCGGCCTTGAGATATGCCTAGTTCGTGATCGGGATGGTAGAAACCCTCTCCATATTGCTGCCGTGAAAGGCAAGATCAGTGCCTTGGAAGAGTTGGTTAGAAGTTGCCCAGAAGCGGCTCGAGTCAGGGTGGATCGGAATGACACAATCTTGCACTTATGTGTCAAGCACAACCAGTTGGAGAGCTTGGAGAAACTATTGGACTTAGTACAAGGCCAGGATTTTGTCAACGCCAAGGACAATGATGGAAACACCATCCTGCATCTTGCTATTTTGTATAAACGATCCATGGTATGTCCTTATTCTTTTAATTGCATGTTGTGATCACCCACATAAAATGGGGGAACATTAGTCGCAATATCTAGACTTCACACCGAATCGATCTCACTTCAGTAATAAGAGCCATATATTTTGTGGAGATTGGCTTTGTAGCCAACTTTTAAAAAGAAATAAAAAAAAAAAATCAGTTCAGCCCCACATCAGTGAATGCTTGATTGAATAAAACTTGTTTGAGAATAAATTCTCTACACCGCCGGTGTAAACATTTGTCTCATCCAAATTAATTGCATTGCGACATGTGTCAAAATAGTAGTCCCAATTAATAAAACATGGCAATGTGGCGCAATGCAATTAATTTGGAGGAAACAAATGTTTACACCGGCAGTATAAAGAATTTATTCTCAACTTGTTTTGGTTCACTTGTTTTCTAGATTTAGGACTCTCTATATGAGATTGATCTGATTTTTCTGCAGGATTGTCTAAAAATCCAAGTCCTAAAAAGTAAACGAATTTGATGACCGAAGTGGTGCCTCCCTATGTGCATCAAATTCAGGGATGGATCTAAAGGGGGCACGTGTCCCCACTCAAAATTAAAATATTTTTAAATATATTTTGTATAAATTAGGATAATTAGAAAAGTGCGCTAATCTATAAACATACACACTTGCATATATCTTGAAAATATAAATATGGAATTAGTTTTATGCCTAAATTTCATAATATGATGCATTTATATTTGTTTCTTTACGAGTTGTTTGACTTGTTTCTCTATTTGGAGCTGTTCTTTCTTGATTCTCTTTATTTTTAACTGTCTGGAAGAAATATTTTTAAACTGAAATCATTAACAAAACTAGTTCAATCATTCTAAAACATGTCGATGTTCATTTAAAACATATTTTAAAATTTTTGTCTGAAATTTTGTACTATTTTTTACATAATTAAAGTTAAAGTACATGTTAAAAAAAACTTGTAGTTAGTAATACATGCCTTAATTTTATACGATCTTATTGCGGTTGACTAAAAAAAAAAAAAAACTTTCGTCATTATGATAAACATGTGTCCCACTAGACTATATTCCTAGATCTGTCCATGATCAAATTTAGTGTTAGTGTGAGATGTTCACCCACATTTTGTTAGGTGAGCAAAATTGCACGCTTTAATTCAATGTTTCTAGGTTTTTTTCTTGGCAGGAAATCATCACTGAAAAACATGTTCTTTGATTTCTTATATCTAACCTTGAGATTGAATGTAAATATTTCAGATCGCGTGTTATGTTCTAGAGAAGCTAACAATAGATGTGAATGCGACAAATGCAAGTGGACACACAGCAATGGACATTTTGTTCCTTGGACCAGATCAAAAAGAAGTGGATCATATCGAAGACTTACTTCGACATGCCCATGCTAAGCAGGCGAAGGATCTTGTAGGTGGAGATTGGCTTACGAATAAAGGGGACTCCTTAATGGTTGTGGCATCACTTATTGCAACAATGGCATTTCAAGTTGGGGTGAACCCTCCAGGTGGTGTTTTGCAAAAAGATTTCAATGAGCGCCGAGCCGGGGAAGCTGTAATGGCTTATAAAAATCAAAATTCTTATCCGTACTTCCTCGGCTTTAACACGATAGGATTCGTTGCGTCATTGAGCACGATTTTGTTGCTCATCAGCGGATTAAAATTCAAGAACAAGGCGACAATGTGGGTCCTGATAGTGACCATGTGGTTGGCAATCACATCAATGGCAATTACCTATACGTTCTCCAACGTTGTGGTTACTCCTAGAAAGGATAGACGATCACTCAGTTATACCGTTACAATTGGAGTTATAGTGTGGTCCAGTATGATGGCTCTTCTTCTACTGAAATACACATTCGACTTGGTGGCAATTTTTGCGAAAGAGAAAAGGAGAAGAAGAAATGCCAGTAACAGGATTGCCAGTAACAGGATTATGAAATTGGAGCTGCGCGCGCAGAGTGTTGATGAAGGAGCTAGCTACTCAAGCCGCTTGCGCAGAGTGTTGATGAAATTGGAGCCGTTCGTGCAAATTGGTTTGCCTGTCCTACGCAAGCCCCGGGATGGCAAAGATGGAGGAGCTACTCCTCCCCCTCCCCTTCCCCTCAGTACTTCTTAGTCGATATAGGATTGATTAGGCTTTCCAATGTTGGATCTTTTGCTCATGGTGTGCATTAGTGTTGTAAAGGAAAATAATACTCCCATGGACTGTAAACACCGGCCGTGCACCCTTACGTGGTGCTGGCTAATAGTTTTCATGCTCGGTTTATACTTGCTCCGTTCTATATTGAAGTTCCACTTTCACTATTTGGGGTATCTTACAAAATTGTCTATATACATAAGTCGATAATGTTTTGTACATGCAGTATGGATCTTGTTTAATAAATCTCAATTAATTTTATTAGATAAGATTTTAAAAATTATTGAAAACACCATAAATTGTGAGATATAAACGATTTTTTGAGTGGAACGTGTGTCGAAAATGGACTCTCATTTAAGAATGTAGAGAGTACTATTTACCCTTACGTGGTGCCCCTGTACAACTCATGTGCTTTGCACGTGTTCAGGGTTAATTCTTCTTTGTTCGGGAGAATGCCCCTTCGGTTGGAGTGTTGATGGGTTTTGTGGCAAACCAAAATAGTATATTTCGCATTTTGGCTAAGCATTTTGTCTAGCAACTTGTGGAGATGGTCTAAGGTCATCGTTCATCAAATGTTCAATGTCTTGTTTGGATGGTGTTATGAAAATTTTTAAGTTTAATTTTTGAATTGTGGAGATGGTCTAAGGTCATCGTTCATCAAATGTTCAATGTCTTGTTTGGATGGTGTTATGAAAATTTTTAAGTTTAATTTTTGAATAATAAGTGAAGAGAGAAAATATGTAAATAATTGGAGATAGGGGTAATGAGTAAAGAGAGATAGAGAGAAATGGGAATAATAATTGAAGAGAGAAGAGAGAAATGAAATTAATGATTGGAAAGAGGGGTAATAAGTGTTTTTTGAGTGGGAATTTTTTTTCCAAAATGCCATCCAACCAAGGCACAAAACACTGGCCAGCTCCAATTAATACTGATTAAAAGTTTTAAAATAAGTGGATTAAGTCACTTTTTTGCATTATCATTATTAAAGAACACATTGTTAACACGCAGTTACGAAATATAATGGTTTATAGCCTTAGGCCACATTCTGCTAAATTTCTTATTTTCTAAAGTACTTATTTTTTTTAGGAGACAGGTCATTTTTCACCATACATTACCTTTAATTTAAAATATAAGTAATTATTTAAATAATTAGTACTTTTTTTTTTTAAAGCGAGACAAGACCTTAGATCCATGCTAGAGTTTAGACTGCAAGTAAACAATTTTGAACGGGTTGCATGCAGGAATGGATGCACTATGGGGCACGTGCCCCCACTCAATTCAATTTTTTTTTTGTTTACAAAAATTAATCTAGAAATTAATTATGAGAGTTCTAGAACCAAAAATTAATTATGATTTTTAAGGTTAAAATGGTCAGAAAAATATGATCTTCACATTGGTTCGAACGGATTAAAAATTGGAACATGACTTAAGTATTTGCTCTTTATTTAATTCTATGGCTCTCTTAGGGTTCTCATTTGAGAGCTCGAGAACCAAAAATTAATTATGACAATTTAGGATAAAATGATCAAAAAATAAGATTTTCATACTGATTCAAACAGATTGAAAATTGGAGCACTTAAGTTTCTGCTTTTCATTTGGTTCTATGGTTTTCATATAAGATCTCTAAAGATAAAAATTAATTATGACCCTTTAAAATAATATGATCGGGAAAAAAAAATCTTTGTCTCTATTCAAATTGAATAAAAATTGGAGCATCACACACAATCACATTATAAATAATTCATTATTGAAAAAACATGAGCATTATTTTTTCCAGTTTTGCCCCTTGATGCTGGCTCTAATTAGAGAAGCCGTAAAGGAATTATAACCCTTTTTGCGTTTATTTTTAGGAAATTTTTGAAATTATTTCCTTTTTTCATCTGATGAAGTTTAAATTTATAGAGTAATGCTATATGTACCGACTGGGGGGAGAAAAATCGTACCAACAGCTGGGCCGTCTCGGGTCACCAGATGACCGATCCGAGCTGTCCAAAAGTTCTAAAAACAAAAACCGATAGGGCCTAGACGAGAATCAATGGTATTCGAGGTGTGTAGGGTGCTTGATCCGAGCACCCCTTTTTCGGGTATATTTTCAAGGCTGGTTTGAGGTAAAGTATGTGCAGAATTTCCCGAATTTAGTTATAAACACGCAAAAAAGAAGAAGTCGTGAAATGTCTATTTCCACTAAAGGAAGGGGGAAAGAAAGCGAATCCTCTCGGGTCCATATTTTCGTTTCGACTATTGATGATTCTAATTTAAATGAAATTTGGCCTACTCCATACAGAACAGTACAAAAATGCAGATACATTGCCACTAAACACAACATAAGTGACTGTTGCCTTCCTTTTTCGTCGTTTTTTTAAAACAGCGGAATGGGATTCATTTGGGGGAAAGTCTACAATACACACCCCTTAAAAGGATGTACAATATGCACCTATTTTATAGTTCATTCATAACATTTTAGTATGTTTCATAACTTTTGTTCTAGAATTCATAACTTTTCAGCAGTACAATTTGTAACATTTTCATTATGATTCATAACATTTTGGTATATATCGTAACATTTATATGATTCGTAACTTATTAGCAATACGATTCGTAACATTTTCTCTATAATTCATAACAAATTGGGGGGTGCATATGATACACACCCAAATAAGGGGTGTGTATTGTAGTCTTTCCCTTTGTTTGGTATCAACCCAGTTGGAGAAAAGTTGAAACCGTAATTGGAGTTGAAGAGAGAGCGACTGAGAGCAGGGACGGAGGGAAAGTGGGGCACGTGCCCCCGCTCGAAACTAAAATAATTTTGTTATATTTTCGTATATTTTGCATAATTATAAAATTAAGTGTGTTACTATACATAAACAACTACATATATCTTGAAAATATACATATAAAACTAGTTTTATGTTTCAATTTCGTCATATGGTGCATTTGTACTTGTTGATTTTTGAACTATTTGTCTACTTGGATCGATTCTTTCTTAATTGTACTTATTTTTAACCGTCTAAGAGCAATATTTTAAAATAATATCATTAATAAAACTATATGGATCATTCTAAAACTTTTCAATGTTCATATAAAACATATTCTCAAATTTTGTTTTAGATTTTGTGCTTATTTTACATAGTTTAAGTGAAAGTAGTGTTGTATATTTTTATAGTTTGTATTGCATGCCTTAATTATGTAACGATTTTATTCTGGTTAACTGAAAAAATAAATTTTCACCACTATAATTAACAAGATGCCCCCACTAAACAATATTTCTGAATCCGTCCCCGACTGAGAGTGACTAGGTTCCCAGAAACTACCAGGAAACATGGGACGGCGGCTTCCTAATTCACGGGTACCTACCTATAGAGAGAAAAGCCTGTTTGTTTAGTCAAGAAGTAAAAGAAAACCACCATATATAGAGAGAAAAACAGAAATCAATCTGGAGTAGATCAAACCCTTGCACTCACGACATTTGTAGTAAAAAAGAAAAATCTGAACTAAAAATGGAACATAACTTTAGCATTCCCAGCTACCTATATTCAGTCCCAATCATGACAGCCACCTTGCTTAACCTCAAGTTCCAATAGAAATTGCAAGACCAGTACAATTAGGGTTCGCATAGAACGAGCCAACAGATCAGAATCAACAATGCTAACAAAATTAAAAAAAAAAGGCCTATTTCCAAAATCGAACCAAAATCGAATCAGAGATTACAAAAATCTGTATTTTTTGTATAAACCCTAATTACAAAAATTACAAACTCAATCACCTCTTATTTTTCTTTCAAAGAGTTTGAGTATAAAGCCTAACTCGAAATAGGAATCAGAACAAAAAAAAAAAAAAAAAAAAGGTGTACCATAATCGAAGAACCCAAACTCGAAACTAGGGTTTTCCTTGTAAACCAATTTTCTAAAAAAAAACCTTAACTCAAAAAAAAAAAAAAATACAGATTGACAAGGTTTAAAATACACCTGGGGAAAGATCGAGATACATCTTGAGAGAGAGAGAGAGAGAGAGAGAGAGAGAGAGAGAGAGAGAGAGAGAGATACCTGGTTCGTCGTGTTCTAGCTGTATCTTCGATCTGGAACGAAATGAGGAAAGGGGGAAGAGGGATCCGTTTGTTGTTAATTTGTTGTTCTTCTTCGATCTCTCTCTGTCTTCTTTGATTTCCTGGTCGTCGTCTTCGATCGTTCGCGTTTTCCGCTCTCTCGCTCTCTTTCTCTCTCTTTTCTGTGTTGTTTGAACGGAAAAGAGGAAAACCAGGGGTTTTGACTGAATCCGACTGAGGAGATCCAGACGACCCGCGAACCATTTTTTACCCAACCCAACTCCTTTTTAACCCGCGAGATCTTCCCTTTTGTCACAGCCATTGGATCTCATCCAGAGGCTAGAAAGCGGCGTCTGCATTTTGGTAAAATGCGGGCGTCCGCATTAGAAGGGCCCTGATATATATATATATATATATAGTCCACTTCCCGTAAGGACCATCTTAACTTAATAAAATGTTGACCTCTCTTTCCCAATAGAATTTTGATGATCCAAGCTGCTTAATGTGTTCAGAACGTGATTTTAAGAATACTTGTGAGAAATATAAAAATAAATGACCGCGAAGGGCTTCATCCGAGCATTTTTTGTTTGAAAATCTACTTAGATAAAGCCCTTTCCGGTCATTTTTTTTCCAATTTCTTGCGGGTATTCCCTTAAAATCACGTTCTGAACTCAAAAAATGGCTTAGATCATCGAAATTCGAATGGAAAATGGGAGAAATGGGGAGGACCTCCTAAATTGAAAATAATTGTGTATGTGTGTGTGTACATATATATATATATATATATATATATATATATATAGTTCCCTCTTCCTAAAGATCACCTTAACTTATTAAAATGAGGACCTCCATTTACCGATAGAATTTCAATAATCCAAACCGCTCAATGTGTTCAGAATGTAATTTTAAGGGTACCCGCGTGAAATCAGCAAAAAAAAAATGACCGGAAAGGCTTCATCCGAGTAGTGTTTTTTTGTCTTTTATCGAACGGTTCATAAAAACTGCTCGAATGAAGCCCTTTCTGGTGCTGATTCCACGTGGATACTTTTAAAATCACGTTCTGAACACATTAAGCGGCTCGGATCATCGAAATTCGAACTGGAAATGAGAGAAATGGAGAGATCCTTATTTTAGTTAAAATAAAGACCTCTTCATTTGAAAATGACTGTATGTATATATGTATATACACATATATATGTATACACATATATATATATGTATATGTATATGTACACACACACACACACACACACACACACACATATATATATATATATATATATATATATATATATATATATATATATATGGGGGTGCCTCCACTAAGAATTTGAGGAAAAAAACGTAGGTTTACTATCTCATTTGCATTAATCGACAAGTTTTGACATTATAGTTTGTTGTTCACATTAACTAACAATTTTTTCACTCACATATTTATCTACAACTTATTTATTATCAGAAATAACTTGACATTTTTTGCAAACATGAAAATTTTCAACTTATTCACTACCGGAAATATTTGACAACTTGATTGCAACAAATTTTTTCTCAAAATTTATTCACTAACGAAAACACTCCGTAATTATTGCTACCAGATCTCTAAATACGAGAATTTTGTTTTATAGAATTTTTGGACGGCTTGGATCGAACGTCCGGTGGCCGAAGATAGCCCGACGCGGCCGTCGGTAGGATTTCGATGGGGGGTTTGGTGTGGCCCCAATGCGGCCGTCGGTACGATTTCGGTGGGGGGTTTGGTGTGGCATCACTTATTGCGACAATGGCATTCCAAGCTGGTGTAAGCCCTCCTGAAGGCGTTTGGCAATAGGACTCTGATAAATATCGAGCCAAGGAAGCTATAATGGCTTATTATTATCAAAAATCCTATCTGTACTTCCTCTGCTTTAACACGATAGGGTTCATTGCATCATTGAGCACAATTTTGTTGCTCATGAGCGGATTAAAATTCAGGAACAAGGCTATGATGTGAGTCGTGATAGTGACCATGTGGTTGGCAATCACATCAATGGCAATTACATATTCGTTTTCCAACGTTGTGGTTACTCCTAAAAAGTCGACCATCACTCACTAATATCATTAAAATTGGAGGTTATATTGTGGTCCAGTGTGATGGGTCTTCTTCTAGTGAAGCACACAATCGTCTTGGTGGCATTTTTTGCAAAAGTGAGGAGGAGTAGAATGAAGGCAATGAACAGGATTGACCAGCAGCTAGAGTTTCCTCAATAACTGTCCTGTCCTACGCAAGCTCCTATGTATCAGAGATGGAGGACCAACGGCATGAATACAGCATCTGTAGGATAACTTCCTCCTCCCCTTCCCCTCAGGTCTTAGACGATATAGGATTGAATTGAATATTAGGCATTCTGATGTTGGAACTTTTGTTCATGGTCTGTAATGTTGTTGTAAAAGGACAATAATACTCCGATGGACTGTTTCGGAAAGATTAGATTGTATACAAGTGTGCTAGCTGGACTTCTGTTACCTACAAAAACAATGGGCAGGTTGCTGATGAAAATGATTTCGCGAACGATTATGAGGTCTTCGAGGATGGTGCATCTCTTTCTCTCTGGTTTTGCGGTTTTGGGTTGTTTCTCTTGGTCTTTGGTTTTGTTCTTTCGGTTTGTTAGTCATGGTTTTTAGGTTGGTCTCTTGACTTTAGCTTGTTTGGTGTCGCTTGTTGATGAGTTATTTTTAATGTTCCTAGTGGGGAGAGCATCATCGACAATGATCACGATTATACCACAATGATCATGATTATACATCTAAATTTACCCCTGACCATGTTAGTTTTACCCCCCCTTTACCGAATTACCTTTTTGTTTATATCTTTTTCATTTTTTTTTGTTTATATCTTTTTTTTTCTTTTATCTATTTAATATTCTTTATATCTTTTTTTCTTTTATTTATTTAATATTCTTTATATCTTTTATTTATTGATTTATTAAATATTATTTCTTTAACTAAATTATTTTTAGATATATATTTTTTCTCTTTTTGTTTATATCTTCTTTTCTTTTATTTATTTACTATTCTTTATATCTTTTATTTATTGATTTATTTAATATTATTTGTTTAACTAAATTAATTTTTATTTAATTTCTTAATTCTTCTTTTTGTTTATATCTTTTCTCTCTTTTATTTATTTAAGATTTATTTATATCTTTATTTAATTTATTTATTTAATATTATTTATTTAACTAAATTTGTTTTGATTTAATGTCTTAATTCTTTTATCTTATTTATTTAATATTCTTTATATAATTTCTTTTTTTCTTATCCTCTCATCTTCAACTATAACCACTCATTCAGATTTTCGCCTTATCTTCTTATCTTCAATTATAACCACTTTTTCAGATTTTCTTTTTTTCTTCAATTATAACTACTCATTCGGATTATCTTCTTATCTTCAATTATAACCACTCATTCAGATTATATTCTTACCTTCTTATCTTCAATTGTAACTATTTATACAAGAACATTATTTTCTTATTATCACTCATTTAGAACTCCTTTATACAAGAATCTCAGTATTTCCTCAATATATATTTTCGTAATTTGTAGAAGAACATTATGAATGACTACAATTTTTCAATTTCAGATTGTTGGTTAGTTGAGAATAATGTTCCTAGTGGGGAGAGCATCACCCACAATGATCTCAATTATACCACAATGATCGCGATTATACACCTGAATTTACCACTGACCAGGTTAGTTATTACCATTGCTCTTATGCATATTCGTTATTTATTTTGAAAATAGAGAAAATATGTTAAGACTGATTAATGCTGTACTTATACATATTCGTTATGTTTTTAAATAGATTTTGAAAGTAGAGAAGATATGATAGCTTGGGCACGGAGAGTTGGTCTAGAAAATGGTATTGTGGTGGTTATTAAAAATTCTGCTTTAAAAGGCACCAAGATGCCAAAATGCATTCTTGGTTGTAAAAGATGAGGAAAGTACAAACCACCACGATATCTGGTTGAAGGGCAATCGTTGAAATGAAATACAGGGATTAAAAAATGCGATTGCCCATTTGAACTGTGAGGTGTACCAATACATCCAAACGGTGTCATGTGGGGGTTGAGGGTTTCATATGGCTTCCATAACCATGAACCAACAGAACATATTGATGGCTATGAGTACCTGTCTAGGCTAAAACTAATGAAAAAATAATTTGTGGTCAACATGGCCAACAACACCGTGCCTCGTGAAATTCTTAGTATTTTGAAGGAAAAAGACCCGTCAAATACTACGGGAATCAAGAGCATTTACAATGCCATTTTCACAAACAAAGAAGCCAAACTGGGCGGTTTAACTCCTACTCAGTATGTCTTAGGTGAATTAGTTAAGAAATGATACCTCCATAAATTTCATACAAATTCAGATACCAACGAAATCACAGATATTCTTTGGGTTCATCCTAGCAGCCTGGAGCTATCTGTCAACTTTTCGTCCGTTTTGATCATTGATGCTACGTACAAGACCACTGAGTATCAGATACTACTATTGGAGGTTGTGGGTATATATCACATCCACATAGCGAACTTACTAGCTTATGTTTGCATATCTTAGTAATGAGAGAATAGAGCGACTGACATGAGCATTGGATAGCTTAAAGAATTGGATGGTTCAAAAGAGGGCATTGTTGCTATTGGTGATTGTTCCGGATCGGGATTTGGCGCTTATGAATGCCATTGAAACATGTTTCCCCACGGCACGTCACATTTTTTGTATTTGGCACATAATCCAGTGCGTAATAAAGAACTGCATCCCTATTTTCACATTCTTAATTATTACTGATTGGAAGTTTTTTGCATTTATTATACATTGTTAAGATAAATTAATTAACTAATTAAAATAATATAAAGTTCTTAAATATAAAGTCAAATTAATTGAAAATATAATTTGGGTTAACTATATTTTTTAATATACAAACGGTATAAAAAAATTAAGTGTTCGGATTTTTAATCCGGTTGAACTGGTGCGAAGATCTTATTTTTTTGATCGTTTTATCCTAGATGATTGTAATGAATTTTTGGCTCTAAAACCTTTTAACGAGCATCCTAAGACTCCTTATTTAGTTTCAGGGCTCTTTAGGGTGCCCATTGAATTGCCTTAGAGCCGAAAATTCATTATGACCACTAAGGATAAAATGATCAAAAAATAATATCTTTGCACCGGTTCAATCGGATTAAAAATCCGAACACTTAATTTTTTTACACCGTTTGTATATTAAAAAATATAGTTAAAAAATTAAGTATTTCAATTTTCAATCTGTTTGAACCAGTGCAAAGATCTTATTTTTTTGATCATTTTATCTTCAATGGTCATAATAGATTTTTGGCTCTAAAAGAGCCCTTAAACTAAATAAGGAGTCTTAGGGCACTCGTTGAAAAGCCCTAAAGCAAAAAATTCGTTACAATCATTTGGGATAAAATGATCAAAAAAATAAGATCTTCACACCGGTTCAACCGGACTGAAAATTGGAGCATTTAATTTTGTAATCATATTTTTTAAACCCACAATAAAAAACCAATGAATGATTAGAAGTTTCGTTTAAATTATAATTAAGTAAATAAAGATATAATATTAAGACCCGTTTCCGAAAGGAAAATAAGTACTTAGTGTTCAGATTGAGTCTCAGACTGGGTCACTTTCTTCAATACATTGTGCGGCTCCGCACTCTCTGCGCAATCAGTGATACCCACATTGTTTCCAGGATAAAACAATCTAGAATTCGGCCTCTGTCTCAATCTTCCTTGATTCACCCATTTTCAATCTAATGGAGGAGATTAACGAGTCATCCATACCCTAATACCACATTGAGTATCTCATAGAACAATACGGAGTAGTATAAAAGAGTGGTTAATTTTAAAGCACGTGAGTCAAGTTAACACATGTGAACATGTGAGCACATGCAGGATGGTTCTAGGAAGGATATTGTTAGGTGTTGTTCCACTAGACTTAAAAAGTCTGTTTTTATCCTTATTTGAATTTTTTTAGTGTTTGTTCATTTTGTGTCAATTTTTTTTGACTTTTTGATTAGTCCCGACGAGACGAATCGGAAAAATAGGATTGGTAATGGCGACGGGTTGGGACCGGAGGGTACTATTCCCGTTCCCAATCCTATTTTTTGTCGGCTTGCATTTTATAGTTTATTTTTTTTGTAAAAATTGCATTTTATAGTTTGCTTTGTAGGAGAACTTATCTCCTCAAACTAATGGGAAAAAATAGTTCGGGGAATCAATGAAGGGACGGGGCAGGTAACAAACGGGAATTAGATTCGGGTCGGGAATTTGCCTGTTTCCGCCTCTTACCCGATTCCCGAAAATATTTCAAAAAAAATCTCCATATCCTACTCAATCTCCGATTGGAATTCCAAATTATTGACCGTTTGAAGTGGGATCGGATTGGATACAAACAGTCAAACACGTCGGATGAAATTGCCATCCCAATCAGTGAGAGGAGGATTAACTGACACGGCGCGAGAAAGTAACTGAAAGTCAAGTGAGTGGTAGAAAATTAAGATGCTCTCCACAACAATCCATGCATCAAATGCTGCCGAAAAAGAAAGAGCAATCGTTGAAAATTCAAATTCATTGAATCATTGTTCACTTCACACTTCACCAGAAAATAACAGCCAACTTTCACAACCAAAACAAAGAATTTAGAGCAGACTCTTGTTTTTACTGACAAAAAATACTAAAAATTTAATGTATTTTACTACTTGGTTTCCACTAACAAAATTTTTTGGGAATTTTCATAGTCGCCCCTCTAGATTTACGGTTGTCTCAATTTCATCCCTCTAGTTTCAATTGTCTCAATTATCCCTGTAGTTTGTTTTACGTTCCAAATTGGTAAAATCGTTAACACCGTTAATGAAACTAACGGAAAAATATGATTAAATAATTAAGTGCTCCAATTTTCAATCCGGTAGAACCAGTGCGAAGATTTTATTTTTTTGATCATTTTATCCTCGATGGTCGTAATGAATTTTTGGCTCTAAGGCCTTTCAATGAGCACCCGAAAACTCCTTATTTAGTTTCAAGGTTCTTTTAGAGTGCTCATTGAAAGACCTTAGAACCAAAAATCCATTATGACCATTTAAGATAAAATGATCAGAAAAATAAGATTTTCGGACCGGTTCAAACAGATTAAAATTGGAATACTTAATTTTTTAACTATATTTTTTAATATATAAACGGTGTAAAAAACTAAGTGTTCTAATTTTCAATTCGTTTGAATCAGCGCGAAGATCTTATCATTCTAATCATTTTATTTTAAATGGTCATAATGGATTTTTGGCTCTAAGGCCTTTCAATGAGCACCCTAAGAAAGCTTTGAATTTAAATAAGAAGTCTTCGGATGCTCGTTGAAAGACCGTAGAGCCAAAAATTCATTACGACCATTGATGATAAAATGATCAAAAAAATAAGATATTCGCACCGGTTCAACCTGATTGAAAATTAGAGCACTTAATTTTTTAATCATATTTTTTTGTTAGTTTCATTAACGGTGTTAACGATTTTACCAAAAACTAGAGGGACAACTACAAAATTTGCCCAAATTTTTTTAACCAACTCAACAACATTTTCACTTATATATTCGCACCGGTTCAACCTGATTGAAAATTAGAGCACTTAATTTTTTAATCATATTTTTCTGTTAGTTTCATTAACGGTGTTAACGATTTTACCAAAAATTAGAGGGACGACTACAAAATTTGCCCAAATTTTTTTAACCAACTCAACAACATTTTCACTTACATATCCATCACAAACTTTTTCGGTGCCGAAAATGACTTGACATTTGTTAACAACTTATTCGTTATAAGCAAGTGTGTATGTTTATATATATATTAGCACACTTTTATAATTATACTAATTTATACAAAAATATAAAAAAAAATTATTTTAATTTTGCATGGGGGCACGCGTTCGAGTGGGGCATGTGCCACCACGTAGGTTGGTCCCAGCTTACGAGTGCTGGAAAAAGACCCGTGGAGCACTGAATAATCACTCCTTTTTGTTTTCAAGGCTACAGAGGTGTTACTACAAAACCGGGGACCACAAAGCAAAATATCTTTTTGCACTGAAAAGACTTGCACTCGATTCTGAGGGATCTGGTTGCAACAATTATTATATACTCCATCCACCTCAAATTGAATGATAATTTTGATATTTATGTCAATTTTAATTTTTTATATCTTTAAATAGGAATCTCAAAAAATATTTAATATGGAGCTTGTTTGATAGTTCTCGATTATTTCTATTATACAAAATTTTCAAACTCAAAAAATATTATAAATTGAAAGATATAAGTAATGAAAAATGACACAAATTTCAAAAATTGTCATCCTTTGGGATGGAGGGAGTAACTACATACACTCATACAAACACTTTACAGATATTCACAATTTTTTGTTGGTCCCACACACACTAGAGATGTAGTGTGCGTGGGCCCCGCTTTAAATGTAAGTGAATTCGTGTAAATATTTGTATAAATGCTAGTGGTTGTAGAATGATTGCTGGTCGCAATAATTATGCTACATATTTAAGCACAATGCAGGTAGTTGTCGCGCCCAATGGGGTTTCTTGTAATGCACAGCCGCAGAATAGGGTGTAATGCGTCATCAATGTTATCCATTACTCCGGATTTTATCTTACTTCTTGTAGATCTGTGTCGTCCATTGCTGAGATAAAATCTGAACCATTAATGACTGAGATGAACAACTTATATGCCACACTACATCCGCCTATAGTGCGGCCCAGCACTACAAAACCATGTGTCCTCTCATTAAATGAGCTCATCCCTAGGTTTGAAATGCATGCCTAATCGTTTACTTTGTAAAGCTCGATCAATGAGTAGAATGACCCTAAGAGAAGTAATCATCTTGTTTTGTATGTACATAATGGAATCAAATGATCTTGGAGGAGTATTTTTAAACCATGATTGTCATTCACTTGTTCAAGACCACTGGAATCAAATGATCTTGGAGGAGTATTTTTAAACCATGATTGTCGTTCACTTGTTCAAGACCACTGCACGTAATCGACTTTAATGAATTACTGGTCTAATCAATATGATTTTTCACATAGTTGTTCTATGCTTTGAGCTATACGAAGTGAGTTATCTGAATTGTTCTCATGCTGCATAGCGATAGCCCTACGTGTGAAAGTATATATCCACCACAAGATTATTGAAAACTGTGTTCACATTGAAGGTACTTCAGATAAGTAATGATTGGTTTAATGACGAAGACCAGGCATGCTCTCTTTCCTTTTCAAAAAGAATTTTTCAAAAAATTCCTCCTAAAGTCTCCATACTTTCAACATTTCTCTCTATATCTCTCTCTACTTATTACTTCTACTATTTTTCAAAATAATTTTCAAACACCAATCCAATCAATCCTCTACTCTCCTCATTGGGCAATCAAAAAGTGCTATGGGTACACTAGGTTGTGTAAACCATATGTACACTGCCTACCTGATGTGTGCGTACGATTGAGTCAAATCCTGGCAGACCTGGCCCCCTCTGTCCTCTACTCTCTTTGGCCCCATCTTTCTCCTCTAAAAGAAAATGGGGAAATTACAGTAAGCCCCCTTCAACTATACCTCGGTAACGAGTTGCCCCCTTCATCGTTTAACTCGGACACTTAACCCCCTTCATCTTTTATCTTGCACAAAATGGAAGATACCGTTTACGGAATTGCTGAAATTACCAATTTACCCTCTTTGGGCTATTTTGTTTCGCTTATAACTTTTCGTAGGAAACTCTGTTTCAGCCCGTTCTTTTTTCAGAACTCTTGTTTTTTTCTCTATTTTATGGGTCTATAATAATTTTAGTATGGTTACTTTATGCTTTCTAAGGTTAGAGTTGCGTCCTATATATTCGGTGATCAGCAGATTAGATACTGCTAGCTGTTGTCTGTTCAGTGCAGCTAGCTGCTGGTTTCTCTGCAAATGGTGTAGTGGCTGGAATATAGGTCAACCGGCCACTGGGCCTTCCTCCGGGGGCTGCCAAAAAGCAAAAAAAAAAAATAATAGGTCGAGCACTTTGTTTTCTCTCTCTCTCTCTCTCTCTCTCTCTAAGTTCTATTATGGGTTCAAGCCATTTCATACTTATTTTTATAAATCTTTATATTGAGATTTCATTCTCACATCTATATTTGTTATTTGTCACACTCAATTTCAAATTTTCAGGCATGATTTGAAAAATCTATTTCAAAAGGAATTGTTTGATCAGCTCTATATTTTCATGAGGAATGCACTACTATTTCCAGTACTCTCTTTCTGAGTTAGAATGCACTACATTAATTAATGGTGCTCTAATGCCACAATTGCACAGCACATTTGGATTCCCATTGGAAGACCTAGTTCTGCCTCCCATCACATAGAGAGAGAGAGAGAGAGAGAGAGAGAGAGAGTACCGTTGGGAGGAGGCACAGAGAGAGAGAGAGAGAGAGAGAGAGAGAGAGAGAGAGAGATTACCGTTGTATGTATTTATAAGGGCATGACCTGTCATTAATAAGGTCATGTACTGCTCACATGACCTTCCGTTTAAATTCATAACGGCTCCCTAACGGCTCACTAACGGCAGTGCTTAAGTGTCACCCCGGTAAAGATGAAGGGGGTTAAGTGTCCGAGTTAAACGATGAAGGGGGCAACTCGTTACCGAGATATAGTTGGAGGGGGCTTGCTGTAATTTCCCCAAAGAAAATTGGAGCACTAATCTCTGAAAATTTTCAAAACTTTTGAAATATGTGGGGCTTCTTTGTCAACAGATTCAAAACCTATCTCTCTCTCTCTCTCTCTCTCTCTCTCTCTTCTACATATTTCTCTCTCCAATTGAATCTGCATCTTCTCTCCTTCCCCACGAACATCGATGCTAGAGTGGGCAACGGACATGAAACACGATAATACGATACCAACCGGACACGAAATTAGTGGGTTAGAATTGACCATTTCTGATACGAAATACGAAAATGACTCGACTCGAGAACACGAATTCTAAATGGGTCGGGTTCGGCCGGATGAACATGTGAGACATGAAACTGACACGACCAACAAGATTACTTATCCGTGTCTCCCATTAACACGACACGACCCGAACACAAACATTATATAATAGAATATTATATATATATATATATATACACACACATAGAAATAAGGAAAAAAAATTAAAAAAACGGGGTTAGGCTAGGCCGGGAATTGCACCCAGGTCCCTGACTAATTTTCTAGTATTCCTAGAGAAACAAACCATTGTTCTACAAATTGACTTGTGCTATGGATTCGAAAAATTAGTATAAAGTATATAGTAGACTTGTGCAATTACCACGATAACATGCCACGAACAGAACACAAAATTAGCGGGTTATGGTTGATCACTTCTGACATGAAATACAAAAATGAAATGACTCGATAACACAAATTCTAAATGGGTTAGGTTTGGATTGGGTGGTTTGTGACACGAACTAGGCTGATCCAACACAAACACGACTTGTTACCCGGGTCTAGTTTGGTCGGTACCATTAGACCTTTCGCTATTTTATACTCTCACACAGACATACACTCATATACACACACCCCACACCACACTTCGGCCAGAGAGAGAGAGAGAGCAGCCCCCCCATCCGCCGTAGCCACCTCCGCTCCACCACCGCTCGCGGCCCTCATACCTCTCTCGGCACGCACCACCGGTCTCCACCTCCTTCACCGTCCGCCCCACTCCTCGGCCTCCACCGCGTACCTCCATCGCCAGCAATTTCTGAGCTCACCACCGAGCAACCCACCACTCTTCGGCAGCCACCACCGGCCTTCATAACCACCGAGACCACCCTCCTGCTGCTCCTCCGTCCCTCACCCCTCCCGGCCATCTCCACCCCGCATCTCCATCACCCAACCTCGGCACCACCACTCTCACCCACCTCGGCCAGCCTCCATCTCCTCCGACCCACCACCATCTCCACCGAAACCGTAACCCATCTCCACCACCTCCGTAGATCCCCACAACCGAACTTCATAACCACCACCTCTCGGCCCAGCCGCAACCCACCTCTTCCGGCCCATAACCACCACAGTGGACCACACACCCACCACCACGCCCTCCGTGGCCCGCCGTTTCAGCCGTGGGTGTGTGAACAGTGCGTGTGCCGTGACTTTTGTGTGACCGCCGCCGCCGCGGGCCCGGACAGTGTGCCGCCGGACGCGGCCTCGAGATTTTGGAGCCACACCAGTGCTCCCCGGCCCTCGTACAACGCTCACCCGAGCTTGGATTCGCGTTTGAGGTAGTTTTCCAGAAACCCGTAACTCAATCTGTGTTTTAATGGAGTTTAGGACTAAAACTTAAATTCTGATGAAGATGATGACTTGTTCTTAATTTCTTAATTATGTTCAGTCCTGTTTTCCTTAATATTTATCCTGTGATAGAAATCGGTGAAAGGCCTGAAAATGTTGTTGTTCGGAAATTGTTTGCTTATTGTGAGAAATTGATGGATTAATATTATGATGTGGTTTGGTGATATTGCAATTCGAGATCGGGAATAAGGAAATTTGTTTAAAGAAGTTATAGTATTGATTACTTATTTTATTTAGAAAAGGAATCCAAAGAAGGTGAATTAGTGGATAAGATATATATATATATATATATATATATACACACACACACACACACAGAGTCCGGATCGAATGAGAGATCCCACATGGTGCTACCGTGCGGGACTCCCCTTTTCCGATCGAATTGCAACGCTCCAAGCCGCTCAAAGTGATCAGAACGTGTTTTAAGCGTGCTCGCGAGAAATCAGCAAAAAAAATAATCCGGAAGGGCTTGATCCGAACAGTTTTTTATTGAACGGTTCTGTAAAAAACTGCTAGGATCAAGCCCTTCCCGATCATTTTTTTTTGCTGATTTCTCGCGAGTACTCTAAAAATCACGTTCTGCACACTTTGAGCGGCTCGGATCGTCGCAATTCGATCGGAAAAGGGAAGTCCCGCACCATAAGGTTGTAAGGGATCTCTTATTGGATCCGGACTCTGTGTGTGTGTGTGTGTGTATATATATATATAATATGTATATGCATATTTTGAACTATTATGTTATTCAAATTTTGTATTTAAACTGGTGTACTTTTGACATGGAAATTATTATGTTCGAGTATTATAAAATTTGAGGAAACAATATTTTTAAGATATTCAATAATAATTAGTAAAAATATAAGTTGATATCTACGAGTTTTGTAAAAGAAAAAGAAAAGCATTATCTTTTAAGATAATGATTTCATTCAAATCGCCATATACTTATTTGAATTTATTCGTCCATTGATATCTAATAAAATTTAGAAAATTGTTATTTCATGATTGCACTTATTATGTCAGACATAAAACATGCGATGTATTTTGTGAATTTCGTTGAATTTCAAATATTGTTGATTGTTACGTGGATTATTGTGATTTGTATTGCTATGTGAATGTAGAAAGTAGACAATACGTACGCTGGGAGTATTCGTGGCCGAATTGAAACTGAATAAACGTTAATAAGGCAAGTGTTACAAAAGTGATCAGTGAATGGAGTTGTGCGCTGTATGCGAGATTTTGGAAGGAATTGTGTTGTATGTGCATTCCCGTGAGTTGATGTGAGTTCTCAAGGAGTGTTACTGTATGTGCACCCTCATGCATTGTATGTGCATCCCGAGGAGTGTTGCTGTATGTGCATCCTCATGCGTTGTATGCGCATCCGAGGGAATTTTGCTGTATGTGAAATATCCTAAGGGGGGAGAATGAGTTGATACAAGAGATGTTGGACGGATTGGAATGAGTAACCTAAACGGAGTCCCTAAATGATGAGCGGCTGGCAGGTGTGGCCTAAATAGAGTTTCTGATTGCAGGTCAGCCAGCAGGTCTAACCTAAACGAAGTCCTCGCCGAAAGGTAGAGAAAAGTATTGGATGAGTAGCCTATACGGAGTCCTTGATTTGAGGGTGGACGGAAGGATTCTGGTGATTTGTACGAGGGTTTGAAAATCCTGATTATGACAGTCATGATTAATTTCGGTGGGACCTTTACCTCTTGCCATGGTAATAAGTGAGTCTGCTAGGTAAATAACTTAGATGCACTCACTTAGGACCCCGTTGTAGGATAACAAGAGACAATTTAATCATGGGACGGTCATAGTTGGAATTATTGGGAGGAAAAGATTCTCTACGGAGGAGAATCGTAGAAACTGTTAAATATAAGATAAATTCATAAAAGGCTACTTGTGACTGCGTATTGTGATTGCTGTATAATCTTGTGTTATTTCATTGAAAATGCAAATTGTGATATTGGATTTTAGGATCTCTAGTTGGTGAATTATCACTCAAAATACGTTTGTATCCTGGCAAATCATTTGCTTTGGCGATCAATTTGCGTCCGAAATTTGTTGGAAAATCAGGGCATTACATAAACGCTGGAAAAATGGTGTATGCAGAGGAGCTTGGAGTTTGCTCTTAATTTTTTTTTTTTGTGTGTGTGTGGTGAAAGTTGGCTTTTACGGAGTACTATTTTTTTTGGTTTACAAAGAATTAAAGAACAACAACAGATGATGCCATGAATTTAAATTTTAGAAGTTTGCCAGCTGAAATTTTAGTGTTTTTCGATTAATCCATTCATATATCTATTTGTTTCTATAAGGAGTTTGAATTTTAAAAAGTTATAGATAGTATCATAGAAAATTACTTGATTGAAAATCCAACGACATTCAAATATGATGCATTCCTTGACCATTCTGCAGTTGAATGTTTTAGCAAAACAACCCCACACCAAGAAAACCAACAAATGGAGTGGGTGGCTCATGGGCTTAATTCAAGCTGATGAAAACCAGCTTCATGGCTAGTTGAAGTAAGATTGTTCAGATGATAAAAAAGACGACGGATCAAACAGCTTGTGCAAGGGATTTGCCCAAGGCTTCCTCAAACTAGCTTCCCGAAGTATCTGTCCTGCCAAGAAACCGAATCATTAATTGATTGAAATGTTTATACAGCCAAACAAAAGATATTGGGACACTTTTCCCGAGCACCTGATCCGCTTGAAAAGAGTACCGGCCGGAAAGATAGATTGTCTATTGTACCCCTTGCCTCAATCATCCCGTTGAGGGCCTGTTCCATAAAATTCTTCATCCTATTCCGGGGTGGATTTGTCCAAACCAATACATGACTTCCCAGTTCGTAATGCTACAGCAGTGGTTATAGTAAGAAAAATCAAACGAAAAGAAAAAGGGTGCGAAATAGCCATAGTGGATGCATTGGATCGTAATTTATAATCCACCACGACGGAGGAGTGAACAAGGTATGGGACTCATCATCTTCAACCGTGCAATCCCATTTCTTGAGGTCCTTATTCTCTTCTTTTCTTGTTTTCTTCCGAAGTTTGGCATTGCTATGGACACAATTACATCCACACAACCCATCACCGATCCTGAAAGTATAATATCCAGCAACAGTGGCTTTCAACTGGGATTCTTCAGCCCTATTAACACCACCAATAGATATGCTGGCATATGGTATAGCAACATCCCATTGAGAACCGTGGTATGGGTAGCTAATAGAGACAGACCTCTCACTGATTCTTCCGGGACTATGATTATATCTGACGATGGAAACTTATTGATTTTAAGCGGACAGAAACAAATTATTTGGTCATCTAATGTTTCAAATCCAATGGTGAATTCTAGTGCCCAGCTGTTAGACTCTGGTAACCTTGTCATCCGAGATGACTCTGATGGAACAACAATTTGGGAGAGTTTTCAATATCCTACAGACTCGTTTTTACCGAGGATGAAACTTGGCAGTGATGTGAAGACAATGTTGAAATCATGGAAAAGCTCTTCTGATCCATCTGTCGGAACCTTTTCCGCTGGTATTAATTCTTTAACTATTCCCGAAATTATTGAATTCTATGTATGGAATGGTAGTCATCCCTATTGGAGGAGTGGTCCTTGGAACGGTCAAGTCTTTATTGGCGTACCATACATGAACTCCAGGTATCGTAATGGTTTTACCGTCGTTCCTGATGATAACAAGGGAACTGCGTATGTCAGTTTCGCTACTGGAAATGAGTCTTTAATGAAATACTATCTCCTGAATCATGATGGAACCTTTATGCATAAGGAAACGGTTGAATGGAAGCAGGAATGGGAGGTTCCGTGGTCCGCTCTGGGGACAGACTGTGATGTTTATGGCAAGTGTGGGCATTTGGAAGCTGCAATTCAAAGGATTCACCGATTTGTTCATGTTTGAGGGGGTTTGAGCCAATTAATGTAGAGGAATGGAATAGGGAGAATTTTACTGGTGGGTGTGCGAGGAGGACACCTTTGCAGTGTGAGAGAAATGGCAGTAGCAACCTAGACAAGAAAGATGGCTTTTGAAGCTGACGACAATGAAAGTGCCAGAGCTGGCAGATTGGGTTTCTGTTCCAGAGAATGAGTTTGAAGAAATGAGTGTGAAAAACATTGCTTAATGAATTGTTCGTGTGCAGCTTATGCATATTATCAGGGCATCGGCTGCATGTCATGGAGTGGAAAATTAGTTGACATTCAGAAATTTTCAAGTGATGGGGCAGATCTTTACATTCGCGTGGCATATTCAGAGATTGGTAATATTTTGTTTTTTCTAACCCATAATCCTAGAACTTCTATGTGCTTCCACTTATGTTCTTTGGTTTGAGCATTTAAATGTCTTTTACTTGTATTTCTGAAGAATTTGAAGTCATTTATATTTCCTTTCTTATTGTCAACATGCTAGTCCTGTGGAACTTTTGGTTGATTCTCGGAATACTTGGGATTGCTTTATCTGGGTTTGTTAATTTTGACCATACTCTTATTATGTTCGTTACATTTCACAGATAAAAAGAGGAACATGAAAGTTCTCCTTGCAGTTTCAGTGATCATTGGATCAATAATCATGGCAATATGCGCATACGTTGCATGGACGTGGATGACCAAACAAAAAGGTACCGACAGTTACTGTTGTGAGAATTAAGAACTTGAGAAAGCATTTGCTATTGCTGTGTAGTAGATAACCAACAACTACCTCTTGAACCAGGAATGACGAAAAAAAGGTTGTTTAAACTTGAGAAGCGGTCACTGTCTCTAGAATGCTCAACTGAAACCTCGTTCGAGGATAATATGAACCAAGTTAAACTTGAAGAATTACCCCTGTTCAATTTTGAGACGCGGGCAATTGCAACGGGAAATTTTGACGAGAACAATAAGCTCGGACAGGGTGGTTTTGGTCTGGTGTACAAGGTAATTGATTTTTTCATGTTTGAAAAAATGTAAGGTACGGAAAATTGGTGTTGTGATGTAGAAAAGAAACATCATATCTGGTGTCTGTTTCAGGGGAAATTACATGATGGACAAGAAATAGCTGTCAAGAGGCTTTCAAGATCCTCTAAACAAGGGCTAGAGGAGTTTATGAATGAGGTGGTTGTGATTTCTAAACTCCAACACCGAAATCTTGTTAGACTCCTTGGCTGCTGTGTAGAAGGAGATGAAAAGATGTTGATCTATGAATACATGCCAAATAAAAGCTTGGATGCATTTCTCTATGGTTAGTTTGTACGAAAAACTCTTAATTATTTAGGGTAAATTTCAGATACACCCCCAATACTTTGGTCATTTTTCAACTACACCCCTCTACTTCATTTTTAATCACTCGCACCCCTTGTACTTAAGACTAGTTTGGAACTATTAGTATTTCCGTCCAAAGTAACGAAAAGACTGAAATACCCATTCATATTCCCCTTTCTTTTCTCCCTGTTTTTCATTTACGTATTATCCCTCTCTCTCTCTCTCTCTCTCTCTCTCTCTCTCTCTCTCTCTCTCTCCTCTTCCTGCTTCAGCCACTTAAGAAAAAATAAAAATCTTTTCTTAACCTTCTGGCATCCATCTCTCTAATCTAGTTTTGTATGTCGTGGTCTATCCGTGGTCTTCGCTGATTGCCGTGGTCTTCGCTGATTGCCGTGGTCTTGCCATCGAAACTATTCTCCTCAGACAAACTGTAAGTTTATTTGGGACTTTAAAATTGCATTCAAGGTGTTCATAAGAATGCCTCAATAAAATAACGTGCCTGATTTCATCCCCTATGATTTCATTCAATATCAGATGGGTTTGCAATTTAAATACTTCATCGCGGATCACAAGTACTGGATCTGAGATATACTTGAAAGTTCACTATTACTACAATCAAGTACTGGATGCAAGATATTCTTGAAAGTTCACTATTAAAATTGCATTCAAGGTGTTTGACATAGTTGTTTAAAGTAGGCAACCGGTATACAATCTCCATTCAAACCCTGTTGTCTTAAAAAATCTACCAAATTATGTCTCCTTGAGCCAAACAGGGCATTTACCTAGAGCTGTGAGTTGTGGTCATCCTTTACATGGCTCCTATTTTGCTTTCCTTCAATATACGCCCTTCACATGAAAGACAAGCACAACAAGAGCTTGCATTTTGCCACTGGCTTGAACAAAGGTTGAGTTTCCTAACCAATTGCCAATGTATACCAGCTTGCATTTAGGTTTTAACCATTGAAGCATACCGAATTTGTTAACAAACAAATCAAAATTCTCTCAATTCTTTTTTTGTCTTTCGTATCTTTTTTACTTTGGATTTATTTTGCTCATTCCAATATCTTAAGTAGTCTTTTATTTTTTTTTTCCTTTTGCCTCTTACATCTATTATGAAAAGAAGGTTCAATAGCCCAAGAAAAAAAAGTACACGAACTACCGGCAAGGGAAAGGAAAATGCACCAGTATGAGTCTTTGAATTTGTAAAGAGTTTTCATAAAAAACAATTAAGGTTCCACAACCTCTTTCAAGTCTCTCTATTAACAAACACATGATCGAGCAATGAGGTAAGTCCATCAGTTACATTCTTACCTGTGGAGAAATGGGTGGGTGATGCTTTGTTTTCCATTCTTACCTGAGGAGAAATAGTATATATAGGATGCAAATGGTTATGGGGGGCAATTTGGTCTTAGAAAAGATGTTTTAGAAGGGAAAATTCCCGCCAACAAGCCATTACCTGCTTTTTCGTTAGTTTGGACGGAAATACTAACAGTTAAACCAGTCTTAAGTACAAGGGGTGCGAGTGAT
>WJXA01000225.1:0-23500 GCA_014282245.1 Rhododendron simsii | reverse complement strand
AGTTAAAAAATGTGTTTCAAATTAAAATTCGTTTGAACCGGTAGAAAGATAAAAGTTTCCTGATTATATTAGTTATGACCATTTATGATAAAATGATCAAAAAAATAAAAAATTTCACTGGTTGAAACAAAAAAAAGAAAAAAAAAGAAGAGGCAATCGGTGCTTTGTAGTTCACGTGGTGCTTTTGTGTGCATGTGAGTCGTGAAGAGTTTTGAACGTGGAGGACATAGGTGAATTGGAGCTTGATGACTAAACATTACAGTGGGGCAGAAAGTAGGAGTAATCAATTATCCTGTAGAGAAATTTTTTTTAGAGATCAGCACCTTATCAACTTGCCTATGGTTGAGCACCTTATAAACTTGCAGAGCAGCTGCAGATCAGTGCAGAGCAACTTCCCTATGGTTGAACATTTCCCTTGGCTATATAATCTGATGATGGTGTACTCTTGCATACATTGAGATTGAGAGCAATTTTGAGTAATCACATCATCACAATTTTCCTCAACTTTCATTTCATTTTTGTAATTCATAAAAGAACATTATGGATCAGTACAATTTTTTATTTTCGGACAATTGGTCAATTGGGAACGATGTTGCGAATGATGTTCCTTGTGGGGAGAGCAACTCCTATGTTGGGCGTGATTACACAACTGAATTTACGACTGACCAAATTAGTTATTACTATTGATATTATACATATTTGTTACTTATTTTTGTTAATGTTGTACTCTTTTTGTAGCACAACAAAAAACGTAGAAAATTTAATTTCTTTCACTTCATTCTATCTTCCCTACGTACCATGTGAAGTTTACAGAAATGGGAAAAAAAAGAAGAAAAAATCCAAAGAATTTTTTTTAACTGTAATTAAATGTTTTGTGGTGCATGTTGATTGCAAAGTATTTACATAAAACTATATAATACATTGATGGGGCGTTACCTGTAAAAATTCAAAAATTACTCTTTGCAAAGAGGTTTAGTTAGGAATGTATTATACATTACCCGGTATCTTAAATCGCGTTTGTGGTCATAGGATGCATAAGTATTGCCACCGTGAATTATATATTCAAATCTTCAGTGTGATCAAACTCCATCCTACCATTCTATCCTAAGAGCACCCCAAATGATCAGAACCTTTATTATTTTTTTCTTCAACACTAAGAGCCCACTGTTTTCTTTCACTTCTCTCACCAATTAGGTGAATATATTTACTTGCATCTCTTCCTCAGCTCTCTCCGTGTAGCAACAACATCAAAGAATAGAAAGTTATCTTCGTTTTTATTGTCTTGGACTCATAAAGCATGGGGTCTTAGAGCCCGTTTCAGAACCGGAATAAGAATTTATTTTTTATCTAATAATAAGGTGTGTTCCACAAAAGGGTAAATAAGTTCTTATTTTTTAAAAAGGTAATTTCAAGCTCAAAAATCATGTGCTTATGCAAATAATTTTCTTGTCACTATGGATTTTATTTGATAAATCTCATTGAGATCTTTAATACGGTGTAAAAAAATTAAAAAATTATTTTTCATTTACATTATTTTTGAGTTTGAAAATGTGAAAATAAGCTATTTATTTGAGTTTTGTGGAACAAAACTCCAAAATAAGTAGTTATAAAATAAGAAGATTTCTAGAACAGAGCCTTATACTTTAGCATGAAGTTTCACCCACTTGCCGTTGAGCTCCCATCCAGTTCCATTCGCAACGCGCACACATATAGCTATTGGTCATATTAATGACAATTACTTCGTGCAAGTTTTCCTATACTGTCATTACCCTGTACCATCCATCATCATATGGTGGAGGCCAAATGCATCAATGAAGCACAAGGATGGGCTCATCCTTAAGAAGCACGCTTCCAATTGTGGTACGAAGTAATGCAGATAGATCCGCCGAGACAACGACCACAATTTGGCGGAAATATTGATTAAATTTGTGTATTTATTTATGTTCATGTATTGGTTTTATATACTCAATTGTAATTAAATGAAGTTTAATTTCAGTTTGCATTATTAACTATTCAGAGAAATATAAAGTAAATTTAAGTTGATTCAATATACATAATTTACTTGAACATATATATTTCCACTGGTTCAAACTGATTGAAATTTGGAACACTTAATTTTTTTTACTATATTTTGACATTCTGTCTAAAAGATTAAAAAAATTAAGCGTTGGTTCAAAGTTGCCCGTTGGTTAAAAAAAATATAATTAGGATCATTGGTTAAAACTGCAAACGGTCTAAAAATATCCAAACCTTTTTTCTGTTATTTTTTCTTTATTTAATTAATACTAATAATTATACTTTGTATCTTTTTTCTTTTTTATTTATTTAAAATTATTTTAGTGTTCCGATTTTCAATCCGATTGAATCGGTGGAAAGATCTTGATTTTTTTATTATTTTATTTTCAATTGTCATAATGAATTTTTGAACTCGTAGAATCAAATATCTCTTAGGGCTATTCAATGAGAGCCCTAGAGTTAAAATTTAATTATGGCCATTTAGGATAAAATGATCAAAAAATTAAAATCTTTCCACAAGTTCAAATAGATTGAAATTTAGAACACCTAATTTTTCAACTTCTTTAAATAGTTTAAACTACCACAAAATATAATTTTTCCGTTTTACATTATTTCACAATCAATATTAGGCCTTGTTTGATAGGTTTCATTGAGTACATTTTAAAAATATAAAATTTATTTTAAAAAATTATGTGAAACAAAAGTTATTAGTATTTAAAAATTTATAACAAAAAAAAAAGAGAGAGAGACTGAGGTGTGAGAGAGAGAAAATGCAGAGGTGGAGGTTGGGGTAAAATCGAAAATTGATGGGCCTGCGTCAGACACCCCTGACACGGGGGGCCGATTAACACCGAGACCTGCTTTTTCCCCCCTGACACACCCCCTCCCCCGACCCCACAACCCATTTCCCGGATTACCCCCGGCCCCCCATCCCCCCCCCCCCCCCCCCCCCCCCCCCCCCCCCCCCCCCCCCCCCCCAACAAATTACACCCCCGGCCCTGAGAAATATGCCTCCCACCAATAAAAATTTGCGCCACTGACACATGCTTCTTCTCTCTCCGGACACAGTTTTCTCTAAAAAATTAAGTGTTCCAAATTACAATTCGTTTGAATGGGTGAGAAAATTTTATTTTATTTATCATTTAATTCTAAAGGGTCATAATTAAATTTTGACTGTAGGACTCTCGTTGATTAACCCTAAGAAAATCGTAGAATCAAATATCTTTTAGGACTAACCAACGAGAGCCCTATAGTCAAAATTTAATTATGACCCTTTAGAATTAAATGATCAGAAAAATAAAATCTTTTCACCCATTCAAACAGATTGAAATTTGGAACACTTAATTTTTCAATCTGCAGTTTATATATTAAAAAATATGGTTAAAAAATTAAGTGTTCCAAATTTCAATTCGTTTGAACCAATAGAAAGATTTTAGTTTTCTGATCATTTTATCATAAATGGCCATAATTAAATTTTGACTATAGGGCTCTCGTTGATTAACCCTAAGAAAATCGTTAAATCAAATACTCTTAGGACTAACCAACAAGAGTACTATAATCAAAATTTAATTATGACCCTTTAGAATTAAATGATCAGAAACATAAAATCTTCCCACCCATTAAAACGGATTGAAATTCGGAACACTTAATTTATTTTCGATAAAATCTTTATTAAGTATGAAGACAAATTTAATTGAAAATAGAATTTGAGTTAACCAAAAAAAGAAGAGAAGAAGGGAGGTAAATAAGAAAAGAAACAAATAAAGAACAAAAGAAGAAGGGAGGTTAATAGGAAAAGAAACAAATAAAGAAAATAATTGAAAATTAAAAAAAAATTCAAATGAAAAGTAAGAAAAGGAAATAAAGAAAAAAAAGAAGCAGACTGAAAACCCGGGGTGTGGTGGGGGAAGAAAGTAATTGAAAATTAAAAAAAAATCAAATGAAAAGTAAAAAAAGGAAATAAAGGGAAAAAAAAAAAAGAAAAAAAAGAGAGAAAAAAACTGGAAACCGGGGAGGGGGGGTGGGGGTAAATCCGGGAAATGGGCTGTGGGGTCGAGGGTGGTTGGGGGTTGTGTCAGGGGGCGAAAAGCAATTTATAACACCTCTCCCACCGAGACCTCTGGCCTCTTCTCTCTCCTCCGTCACTCTAGCGCTTTGTTCCTCAATCGATTTTACCTGCTCTTTAAGGCCTGTAGTTCATAGCCGATTTCATTTCAGCTTGCACTGCTATTTGCTTTTGTTCTTGCTCTCTTTTGCCTTTCCATCTTTTGTTTTCTCTCATTTCTTTCAAGTAACAAAGGAAGTGTTCGCTTGTCATTTCATTTTAATTTTCCTACTCCTTTCTTTAATTAATATTCTATTTTTTCAATTATTATTTTCTCATCTTTCTCTCCAATCATTATTCATCTTTTCAATCGTTATTCTATTTTTCTCTTCACCCACTACCAAAACTAAATTCTGAACCAAACAAACCTTAAAATTGAGATGGCTGAAGCGACTCCTCTTACCTTTTCCGGAAAGGGTAAGGACATTCCTCGGGGGAAAATTGAAGATTGTGTGGTTGCTCCAATCAGGCGCCAATTGACTTATATGTTTTGCTTCAACAACAACATTAAGAAACTTGAAACTGAATTGGAGGAGCTTCAAAGGACACGAGAATTGGTGCAACGGGGGGTCAATGAAGGCCGCCGACAAGTGCGTGATACTGGACTAAATGTCGAGGCTTGGCTGAATGCAAATGAGGTCACGAGTAATCAGGTTGAGGGAATTATTCAAGACAAGGCCAAAGTCAAGGAAGGGTGTTTGAATGGATGGTGCCCCAATCTCAAACTGAGTTACTCACTCAGCAGGAAAGCTGTGAAGAATACCAAGGTGGTTGTTGACCTCGAGGCTGCTGGCTTCGATTATGTTATATCGGCCTACAGCCTGCCACATGTGGAGAATTTTAAAGCGTTGAAGTCTAATCGAAGGCTTAATATGGAAGAGATCATTCAGGCTCTGAAGCATGACCAGATCGACTTGATTGGAATTTACGGGATGGCAGGTGTGGGCAAGACAACAATGGCAAAAGAAGTTGCAGAAAGAGCAAAAGGAAATAAATTCTTTGATCAAGTTGCAATGGCCATGGTCGGCAAAAAACCAAACCTAAGCAAGATTCAAGCTTCCATTGCAGACATGCTTGGTTTGAAACTTGGTGACATGGAGAGCCCGATAGTAAGTGCTCCTCTCCTACATCAGAGACTTCTGCAGGATAACAAGAAAATTCTTGTTATACTAGATGACATAAGGGTGGAACTTGCTCTAGATACCATTGGAATTCCTTTGCGAGGTGCTAATAAGAATGTCAAAATTCTTTATACATCGCGGACTCAAGATTTGTGGCATGATCTACCAACTAAACAGGAGATCACTCTTGCGACCTTGTCGGAAGATGAAGCATGGCAGTTATTCAGGGAGAATGCTGGTGATTTAGCTGATGCTCCAGATTTGAGACCCATAGCCAAACAAATCGTGAATAAATGTGGAGGTTTACCTCTTGCGTTAGTAATTATTGGTAGCACATTTTCAAAAAGAGGTAGGGGAAATTTCATTAAGGATTTCTTGGAAGACATGCTTGATCGGCTATCTTGTACAAGCAACACTCCTGCGCATGGGCATTTGTCTTCATTTCTAGAGCTGAGTTACAATTATGTAGAAGATGAGAAAGGTAAGTGCCTCTTTTTGCTTTGTTGCTTATTTGAAGAAGATAAATCTATCCTTCTTGAAGATTTGGCTAGATACGCATTGGGGTTATCCCTTTTGGATGGGATAAGCGAAATGAGAAAAGCAAGGGATCGAGTTTTTGCTTTGGTTGATGATCTAAAGAGCCGTTATTTACTACTAGATGGTGAAAATGATAAATGTGTAAAAGTACATGACATAGTGCGCGATATGGGCTTATCTATAGCATCCAAAGATAAAGGTGCTCTAGTGTGCCATGGTGAATTATCTGAGTGGCCAAACAAGGGCACATATGAGCATTGTATTTCCATTTCGGTGATATCGGAGAAAATTACAGGGCTTCCTGAAAGATTAACATGTCCAAATCTTGAGTTTTTGCTCTTAGAATGCAAGAAAGTTGAGAAACTACCGTGCAATTTTTTTGAGGGGATGGAGAAACTTAAAGTTTTGGAACTTATTAATTATGATGGCATCCTGACACTTCAATCCTTGAGGAACCTTCGAACCTTGTCTCTTCAAAGGTTTGGGGGCATGTTGGATAATGTTTCTGCAATTGGAGACTTGTTGAATCTAGAAATTCTCAGCTTTCAGGGTTCATCGATTGATGAGCTACCAGAAGAAATAGGTGAACTGGTTAACTTAAGGTTGTTAGATTTGGACAACACTCGGTCACTGAATAGAATACCGCCAAGAGTCATATCACGCCTGGTACGTCTAGAAGAACTATACATCTTCCATAGCAAATTTAGGGATTGGGAAGGAGAAGGCAACGAAGAAGAAGGGAGAAATGCAAATCTAAGGGAGTTGTCATCGTCCAATTTAAATACTTTAGAGATCTGTATAACATGTGATGTGCTTATCCCAAAGATCCCAATATTTAGCAAACTAACGACTTACAAGCTTTTAATTGGTGGTAAAGGTGGACACAACCGATGTATGGACCAATACAAGAGGCAGTTGATAGTCACAGCATGGACTACGATCCCTTCGGATTGTGGAGGGATTGATTCACTCTTAGGGAGTAGTGATTGTCTAATTCTTACTGGGAAAGGATGCAATGATCTGGTGAGAGAGTTAGTACTCCGAGATGGGGTTAATGGAATCCAACGATTGAAGCATCTGGAAATCCATGACTGTGATACACCAGAATATCTTGCCAATACAATGTATGTGGTCCAACTACCTGCTCCTCCTACTCCTGTTGTTTTCCCTATCCTTGAAGAATTGAAACTCTCCATGCTACCTAATTTAAGAGAGATATGTCGCGGCCCAGTTCCCGCGGGTTCGTTTGGGAAACTAACTGAAATTGATGTTGACAATTGTGCAAGATTGGGAAATCTCTTCCAGCTACCAGTTGTGGGATCTCTCACGCAACTCAAAAGTCTTAGCATAAAGGGCTGTGATAGGATGGAAGAAGTTTTTGGGATGGAGCAACGTGAAGATGTGCATGTTGCAACCAACAAAATCAAGTTCCCGAAGTTGGAATATTTTTCTCTTGTGAGTCTACCACATCTCATGGGTTTCTGTCTAGGGATTGACCAAATTGATTTCCCTCAATTGAAAGTCATGCGACTCCGAGATCTAGGACAGTTAAACCACCTCATCCACAAGAACAGTAATATGTCTTCCATTTCAGAACAAGCCAACGATATTGGCTTCCTTTCTCTTTTCCCCTCAAAGGTATGCATGCATATGTTTTTCCTTTCCCTTCTTTATCGTCAAGAAAAAGATGTTGAAATTTTAATTGCTATATTGTTACGTGGGAAAACAAGTGCTATATGTTTGTGCAAGCAGTCTGGCAAAATTTCAAAGGGAAACAATTGAATTTAAAAATAAATGAATAACTAAATAATATTGTGTTGCCAAGATATGTTTACTAATTTGATTGTTATTTTTCTTCACTGCCATACATAACCCTCTCACCATGTAGGCTATGGGCTAGTAACTCGGACATAATTTTAAAGCTTAAAGTAACCCACATTTACAAAGTATCTTGCTCAAAATTTGTCAAAAAATGTGTTTATAGTCTTTGATTTTTTTCCTTTTAATACAAAAAAATGTGGAACTCATGAAAGCAAACTCTAATTTGCATGAATAGATTATAGAGATGCCAGCGAGTCTTGCGTTAATTATAATTGGAACGTAAAGTCATTTCTTTTTTATCGTCCTTTTCCTCATGAGATTGTTGACATGATTGTGCTGCTTTGCATTGCAGGTTACATTTCATAGCTTGGAGTTATTGGAACTAAAAGGGTTAAAGAATTTGGATGACGTATGGGGCAGTGAACTTTCAGCCTTCTCATTCTTTAAGCTGAAAGAACTCGAAGTGGAAGATTGTGGAAGTTTGAGAAATATGTTCCATTTTTCAATGGCTGGTGGTCTTGTGAATCTCCAAAAACTAATAATTAGAAATTGCTTGGAGATGGAAGTAGTAGTTGGCGGGGAAGAAGAAATAGAAGATAGACAAGGTAGAGAAATAGAGAAAACTTTGTTCCCTCAGTTGATAGAATTGGAACTTTGTCATCTACCATGTCTGAGGAGGTTTTGTGACTCCACTCATCCTATAGATGATCAATTGTCACAGCTTAGCAAGATTCACATATCAGACTGCCCTAGAATGGATGCGTTCTATTTGAAAGAGGTATGTTTGTCCATACTTTGACAAATTCTTTTTAAATACAATGGCAACATATCCCTTCTTGCCTTCTCTTCTCTTCTTTCATAGGCTGCAATTGCTAAGTTATTGGAACTGCAAAAATGATAATGAATCATGCAAACTCCATGTGTCGAAAAGGTAAGTATCCTATATTCCAAACAGGATGGTGTGGTAGGACCGTAGGAATCCAACGTGTATTTTGTGAGTAGTTTTTTTTTTTTTTTTGGGGGGGGGGGGTGGTGTTGTGTGTGTTGAAAGCTACTCAGAGAGAATTTTTCTCACAGTTTGGCAGACTAACAATGAGATTGACATCCACATGGTGTATTTGTTCACACTTACATTGCTGCTCCCTTCTATTTTTCTACGTAATTCCTTCAGCTTGCTTGCTCGATACCCTAGAGTTGCAACTTAGTGGCTGCCTTCAGTTGCTAGTCTCTCTTCACGAAAGCGAGTCAACCGATTCAAGCTCCCTTTTAATGAATTAAGCCAGAAGCTAAGGGCATTTATTTCTCAAGACGCAGGGAAAATTGCTTTCGTCTCCTGTTGCTCCAGAAATATTTATGCTCTGTTTGTTTGGACGTAAAATATTTTTCCGGTAAAATGTTTTACTTATTTTTTGGTGTTTGGTTGTGTAAAAAATGAGGAAAACATTTTACATGTAAAACATTTTCCATCAATTGGATGAAAATGACTTACCCTTAAATCTTTCGTAAGTTATTTTCCGAAATGAACTCGCTACCTTCTACTGCAATTCTCAATTCTCACTGCTCAGTTTCCTCGATTGTCAGTCTTGACCCACGTCCAATTCCAATAATCTCATATCTCTCCACTTTTTGAGCTCCCCCCCCTCTCTCTCTCTTTACTATTTTGTTGATTTCTAAAAATATTTTCAAGCGCCAATCAAACACAGAAAAATAAAAGTTTGAAGTTTGTTTTCTGAAAAAATATTTACATGGAAAATATTTTACATCGTAAAACATTTTACATCGAAACAAACGGAGCCTTAACTTCTTTAAAATGTTCCAAATTTTCATGTTTGGGGAACTTGATTCATCTCTTTCAATGTGTCCATGATTCTAAGCAGTTGAAGGCAAAAACTACTACATCCGTACGTAGAGTACGTCTCTTTTTATTAACTTACTGTTTGAGTAACTTTATAGAATAAAATACATGTACCCTATTCCCTATTCCTTTGATCCATGTCTATATTCTTCATCTCTATTCATTCTTTGAACACATTTATTCAAGTAATTTCCATAATACACCACCAAAAACTAAACTAAATTAAGGCATAAAGAAACAAACAACTCTGTAAAAGATTGTCTTTTATGGGCTGTGTTTCTATTCTTCCTCGTATAGTCTAAGCAGCTTTATTTACCATGAGAAAGCATACAGAGAGTTTAGTTAAATATACATATATAGTGAAGGTGTGGCTCTTTTTGGCCATGTGCCTTGCTACAAAGACTATAGTAGGGGATTTATATATGTATGCACGTGTGTTTTGTGCTTAATGTGCACATGTGTTATGTGCTTAATGTTTCCCATTTAATTTCTTTGTTAACCCCAAGCTCATCTAAGAAAGTTATTTGATGTTTTCAGAAGAATAGGAAAAAGGAGGAGGAGCAGAAGAATAGGAAAAAGGAGGAGGAGGAGAAAGGATTAAGAAGTCGTAAGTTCTACATGCATTCTATTTTTCTATGGGCATTTCAGCAGATCCCCTCAAACCTCAAATGTTAGAAATTTGAGGGGATTAGATATAAAATAAGTGCTCTAACAGATCCCTCAACACCAAATAAATTGAAGTCACCCCTCAAATTTCCTTTCTCTCTCTTCAAATGTGGAGAATGCCCCCTCACCTCTCAAATCTCAAAATATTGTTATTTTATTACTTTCTTTTACCATGTTGCACCAAACAATATACAAAAAAGGATGATATTATTTATTTTACCCAGCTTTACAACATATATATGTAAACGATTCCATCTTCTCAAGCCCCTACTCAAGAACACCAAAATTTAGGTACAACGGCTATTTGCAACGCTACTCTCACATGGTGCGAGACCTACACATACATGGGACCCATCCACGTGAGAGGGCGTTACAAATAACCGATGTGTCCAAAATTTTCAAATTAAGGATCTCCATCTTCGTCCCCTTTCCATGAAGAATCAAGTTGCTGCGAATTTTTTTTTTGGAAACAGAGCATGTGCCAGATGATCTTGACTCAGTTTTTTTCGCATCTATTCCCTATGTACGCCAAGGTTCCCATTGTGAGAGCTGACATTTGGAAATATTTTGCGTTGGCTTTCCCAGGGGTGAATTCAAAACCTGTTAGCTCAGATGGTACTGATCTAAGTGGCTCTGTCAGTAAAGGGTCATCGGTTTCTGTGCCTCTGACTCCTCGGAGTGAGGGCGAGATCTTGCAGTCTGCTAATTTGAAGAGCTTTACCTTTTCTGATCTGAAAATGGCCACAAGGAACTTCCATCCGGATAGCGTACTAGGAGAAGGTGGATTTGGTTCAGTTTTCAAGGGTTGGATTGACGAGGGCTCTTATACAGCCGCAAAGCCGGGGACTGGTGTTGTTGTTGCTGTGAAAAAGCTTAACCAAGATGGTGTCCAAGGTCACAGAGAATGGCTGGTGAGGGGTTCATTCTTTTCACTGGATAGTAGAGCATCTCACGTGGTTTGTGCCAAAGGCCCAAAATGGCAATGTGAAAGTCAAATTTTGGCATGCTACAACACCAAATGCTGTAATTTGGCAATCTTGCTTCAATTTTAAATGCCATTTCGTCTTTGTACTTCACAATACGGAAAACTATTTGTGGGTTCCATCAGGTTGATTGAGACCTTTGCCAAATTTGGCAACCAAATTTGATACATGATTTTCCATAGATTGGATTTGGCAATAGATTGGCTGACATTGAAGATGGTTACTTGAAAGCTCTTGCCAAATTTGGCTTTTGCTTGTGTTTTTAGCACACAACTGGAGATGCTCAATATATTGAGCATCCACACCCATGAATGCCATTTTGCCATTGCCATTCTCATTTTTGGACAATGAATAGTGTCTTTTTGCCCAAATTTTTTTGTCAAAGGTACTGCACCCATGCTTTGTTATTTCTTTCCATCTCTCTTAATCTCGAAAATGGCAGTTTTGCCATATATGACAAAAGAATTGGCATTGGCTGCATGCCTTGCTTTGGGCACATTTTTGGTCTTTGCATTACAAGGGCAACTTGCGATTTTTTGTTAACGATTGAGCATTTGTTTAATCGCCTACTCAAAGAAAATTCCTTAGGCCCTTTCTCTTCATTTGTTTTTTCGGTTGAGGATTGAAGATGTCCGAAATAGATTGGTAAAAAAGCATGTTACTCTGATTTGATTTGTAATTTTTTGCTGATTACTGGTCCTGCAGGCGGAAGTGAATTATCTGGGGCAGTTTTATCACCCGCATCTTGTGAAACTCATTGGGTATTGCTTGGAGGATAAACACAGGCTTCTCGTGTATGAATTCATGCCTAGGGGCAGCTTAGAGAATCATTTATTCAGGAGTGAGTTCTTTTTACCCATCCTTGAGAATTAAAACCCCAAATTTACCCTATATGGAAACTTTGTAATGAGAGATCAAATTGTTGTGTAACAGGAGGTTCTTACTTCCAACCTCTTTCTTGGAACCTTCGTCTAAAAGTTGCTCTCGGTGCTGCAAAGGGACTTACTTTTCTTCACAGTGCTGAAACGAAAGTCATTTATCGGGATTTCAAAACTTCCAATATATTGCTTGATTCCGTATGTTCTACAAAACACAAAATTTGTTGCTACTCATATTTCCAATCCTAGAAAGTTAAATTCAGTCTCGTGTTGTTCTGATAACCATTTTATGATATATTCTTAGAACTACAATGCGAAGCTTTCTGATTTTGGCTTGGCTAAGGATGGGCCGACAGGCGACAAGAGCCATGTCTCCACCAGGGTCATGGGAACCTACGGATACGCAGCTCCAGAGTATCTAGCCACCGGTATGACTCAATGCATGTGGACTTTTTCCCATTTGCATGTCCTTGTATGTTCTTGTTGACTCATGTTTCTCTTTCTTCTAACCCTTTGAAAAATTTTCTTCCACTTGCACAAATGTCCAAGAGAGAGATAAGAGACGAAGTCAATACTCTAGAATAACGGATTAATGGTGCTTCTCTTTTTGACTTGTTTTGCTCTCTTTGTTAGTTTTGGTTGGGGACTGAACTTGACAAGTAGAATTACTTTTTGCAAAAGAGTGATGCTATACAAACTAACAAAATTTGACCAATTTTACTCACATGAGGGGGTGTCATTAACACACTCAATTATGACCCGTTCAAACATCAATAAGTAAAAAAGGTTTGCAAAGTTGTAGCGTTTTTGTTTTAATTCAGGGTGTTTCGACCAGCTTATTCCCGCCTCTGCCTCAAAATGGTAGTGGTTAACTGATGTATTTCTTTAATTAGCTTCTATTAAAACACCATTTATAACCTTCTATATCATACAGTCATCGTTTCTTGTTGTCCATGTAGTAATTCTACGTTTGCCTATTCTAGGTCATTTGACCGCCAAGAGTGATGTTTATAGCTTTGGAGTAGTTCTACTTGAAATGCTAGCAGGCCAACGAGCAGTGGACATGAATAGGCTGTCCGGACAACACAGTCTGGTGGAATGGGCCAAACCCTATTTGGGCAACAAACGTAAAATCTTTCGTGTCCTCGACCCTCGTCTCGAAGGCCAGTACTCTTTGGATACTGCCTATAAGGCAGCCAACCTCGCAGTGCGATGTTTGTCCATGAACCCGAAGTTCAGGCCCAACATGTATGAAGTGGTGGAGGAATTGGAACAGCTTCAGGATTCGAAAGAAACACAAAGTGCTCGACGAACAAGCAGTGGGCCAAAGCCCCGCAGACGAAGCGCCGGTGATGGAAAAGCAGAAGCTGCTTATCCCAGACCATCTGCTTCCCCACCCTTCACTAAATGAATCACGGGAAAGTTTTGCAGGGGAGCTCCTCTTCTTTTTTTGTTTCGTTCAATGATAATGCAGGTTGTTTAGGCTAAATTCTGAAGCAAAGTTGGATGATTCGTAAACATCATTACCGATATCAGATTGAGATGATTTTTTACAAGGACCCTAAAAAACAAATTTTGAACAAAATGACGGCTCCAATCATCTTTGTTGGACCCAAATCGGGTCCAAAACGGATATGTGCAAGCTGTACTCATATCATTTTTGTTTGGAAACATATGGAGAAGAAAGTGGGACTAGGAGCCTGTGGCACAGAGCAACTTTATTTATTGTCCATTAGTTTTTTGCTGTCGATAAATTCAAAAATTATTTTGCATAAGAGTAATTGCATAGGCGAAAATTATTTTGCATTGAGTAGTCAAAAATTATTTTGCATTAGTAAGATTGTGATTGCATAGGCGCATCCAATGACTTTTGAAACTTCAGATGAGAATAAGAAATCTAAGTTCTGACTACTTATTAATAATGTATATGACCACAGTTCGTAAGGTTAATAGATCAATAATACTACCAACCTATACTCCCGGTGGTTTAAAAACTTCAAAATTCCAGTTCGATGATGAACAATATCCGATTATATCAGGTTTCCTTCAGTAAAAGTTTTGAAACCATATACATGCTTTATGATAATATTTTCCAAGGATTTGTTATTCATAATTCATGGGTTTCATTTGCCAACAAAGTACTCCAAAACCAACTTGACTGTACAGGTTGTGTTTCAGAACTCAAAATAAGTATTTATCTTTTAAGAATACAATTTTAAGCTCAACAATTATTTTTATTTGCATTATTTTTTAGTTTAAAAATATAAAATAAGGTGCTTATAAATATTATCTGCGTTCTTATGAACTTAATTTAAACTTAACTTAAATATGATAATTTTGTCCTTATTTGAATTTGTTTTCTCATTTGTTAGTTTTGTGCTAAACTTTTGTCAGTTATTGATTCGCCTCGTTGAAAAGTAATTTTTTTTTCTCTTTTACCAAAGTATTTTGAGAAATAACCACTTTTTAGCGCAAAAAGTAATTACTTCTCAAAATACTTGGATAAAAGTAAAGAAATTTTACTTTTTCGATTCCTCTAGTCGAGACAAATTAATAGCCATCAAAAGTTCGGCGCAAAACTAACAAATACAAAAAAAATTCAAATAAGAATAAAATTATCAAATTTAAGGTTTTTTTTTTATCCGCAAGTTAAATTTAAGTTAAGTTCACAATAACGCATGCATGACTTTGTGGAACGGGGGCCTTGTATCAACTCTACCTCTCTCCAATAAGGCCAAAAGTGCCCATGAAACCCAATTACCAAACAACGGTGTGGGGTGTGGTTGCATTTAAAAGCAATTCGAAGGGCTAGATGGGGAGTGAAAATACGAGAAAGGCAAAAGTAGTGAGGATATCCTTTTTATATGTAGCGAAGATAGAGATCTCTCTCTGATGATCTAAATCTGCTCAATTGTCTCTCACTTGTTATCTTCCACAGCCCTAGTAGCCAGGGAAAATATGGCAGAAAAAATTGTAGTCGATATTGCAGGAAGAATTTTGTTGACTTTGGGTTCCGATGCAATTCAACAGTTTGGATTAGCATGGGGTTTCAAAGAGGAGCTGAAAAAGATGGAGGGCGTGGTCTCCACCATAACCAATGCTCTTTTGGATGCACAAGAGCAGCGGATGAGCAACCGTGTTGTGAAAGGGTGGTTACAAAGGCTCAAACTCATACTTTACGATGCTGATGACTTGTTTGATGAGGTTGCAACCGAGACGAGGAGAAGGGAAGTGGAAACTCGTAACAGCTGGGTGAGAAAGGTACGCTACTTCTTTAAAAGCTCAAATCCACTTGTATTTCATTATGTTATGGGTAGCAAGTTGAATAATATAGAGAAGAGGCTAGATGAGATTGTTATACAGATGCATCAATTTGAGTTTGTTGTGACACAAGTAGAAAGACCAATCGAGGCGGAGACCGAAACCTGCCCCTCAATGAACACTCGGAGGATTATCGGAAGAGAAGGCGACAAAGAAAAATTAGTATGCTTGTTATTGTCCTCTGGTTATAAGGAGAATGTTCCCATCATTCCTGTAGTGGGAATCGGAGGTCTTGGGAAGACGACACTTGCACAATTGGTATACGATGACCATAGGATTAAGAATCATTTTACCAAAAGATTGTGGGTGTGTATCTCTAATGATTTTGACATCAAAAGAATCCTACTGAAAATATTGCAAGCGGATGGGGACAATTGGCACGGTAGTTTTAGTAAAGAGGGACTTCAGCAGTTGCAAAAGCGAGTTACAAAATTGATAAGTGACGATAAGTTTCTCCTTTTCCTGGACGACGTATGGAATGAAGACGTTGTTAAGTGGAATAGATTGGGGGATTTGTTGATAACAGGAGAAAGAGGAAGTAGAATTGTTGTAACCACACGCAGTGAGACGGTTGCTTTAATTGTCAGAACCAGCAACATGGAACCATATAAACTTAGAGGTCTCTCAAACAATGAATGCTTAACAATATTGGTGAAATTGGCGTTTACAGAAGGAGAAGAGGAGAATCATGAACACTTAATCAATATCGGCAAAGAAATAGTGGAAAAGTGCGGCGGTGTACCTCTCGCAGTTGTGACCTTAGGATCACTTTTATTGACAAAAAGAGACAAGCGGGATTGGCTGTATGTGAGGAACAGTGAGATGCGGGCTCTGGTACAAAGTGAAGATGATATCTTACCCATATTGAAGTTGAGTTATGACCAAATGCCTCCAAATTTAAAAAATTGCTTTGCATATTGTTCATTGTTTGAGAAAGATGAAATTATTGATGGAAAAAAGTTGGTATATGCTTGGATGGCCCAAGGGTTTATCCAATGTTTAGACGGGGCCAAAGAATTAGAAGATATAGGTGAAGGATATATTCTCGAGCTGGTAAGGAGGTCATTTCTTGAACCATATGATGGACGGGCCATGCCAGGCGGAAGGGAGCATTATAAAATGCATAATCTTGTTCATGACCTTGCACAATATGTGGCAGCACTGGCAGGTAATGAATACTTGACTATTAAAGGGGCTCTTACCACAGAAATCCCTGATACGGTTCGGCATGTATCCTTTGATGCAAGTATATATTCCGAATTTCCAAGACCTTTGGTTGAAGACAAGAAGTTGCGGACCATTTTCTATCCAAGGAAAACAGAGCCCAAGTTTGGATCATCTGTTGAAATAGAAAGCGAGAGTTTTAGATGCTTACGTTTGCTAGATGGATGTACCTTTGAAGACGGGATTTCGTCGCTAGAGAAGATAGGGAAATTGAAGCTCTTAAGGTATCTTAGTTGTAATGGAGTTGGCAATCTCCCAAAGTCGCTTTGCAAGCTATTAAACTTGCAATACTTGGATCTTTCTCTGTCATCAGCCTTCAAATGGCCTAAAGATTTTGGGAAATTAATTGACCTACGGTTTCTGTGCTTGTCAACAAAATTGAAGCGTCTGCCAGAAAATGGATTCTGTAAGTTAACTTCTCTCCGAACGCTGATCATTTTCCATTGTGAGACTTTAAGGTCTTTAGATGAAGGGATAGAACATCTCTCTTGTCTCCGGGAATTGGCTGTAGAGTACTGTTTTAAGCTGGTTTCATTGCCAGTTGGCCTTAGGGAGCTCACTTCCCTCGAGCGTTTGGAAATAAGCTTTTGTCCCTCGCTTAACTTGTCGAATGACGATGACTTAAAGGGGCTTATAAGCCTTAAGAAACTGAAATTAGGAAATCTCCCTACGTTGGTGAGTTTGCCCCAGGGGCTTTTGGATGCTGCTGCTACACTCACTCATTTGGAAATTGAATTCTGTTCGGACTTCACTTCACCATCAGAGTCCGTCCTCCCAAATCTCCTAACACTTGAATCACTTATAATTTGGCATTGTTATAAGGTTGGGACCCTGCCAGATGGGATGCAACGCCTCACTAAGCTACATAATGTGAGAATTGTCGGATGCTATATCTTCAGCACCAAATACGAAGAACGAGGAGAGGAATGGCGAAAGATCAACCACGTACCTAAAGTTGAAGTTTTTTAGATGAACTATTCAGAGCATTTCAGACCCGACGCAATCAATAATCACAGGTACAATTTGTGTTCTCTTTTGTAAATTTTGGTTGTACACCAGCAAGATTTTACGTGCTCAGAGATTCGGGTTTTTCAGTTTGGAGGGCCAAGAGACTAGCAACATGCTCTCTCTCTCTCTCTCTCTCTCTCTCTCTCTCTCTCTCTCTCTCCAATTAACATAACAATGCTAGTGCAATTCTTTTTTCTCCTTTTTGGTGTTAACTGGTTTCTAATGCCTAGAATTTTATGTTCCTCACGCTTGAGTTTGAGCTCTTTTGTGTATGGATATGAAGTAGCTGGCTGTACATAATAGAATATGAACAAGGATTCTTGATAAGCAAGGTCCCGGTTAGATATCTCGCTTCTACGTCCAATCCATCTTCTACTTTAATTTCACAAACCACCTGCAGCTAAAGGGCTCACAGTTTTGCAAAGGTGAACATCAAATCCATTACTTTGAAATTCACATCTATCCAGAGTGAGAAAGCCTCAATAAAAAATACACTATAAGATACAATATTAGGTCCGCATGTAATTAAAAAAAAACACACTAATGTCTCGTGTGTAGTAGACTCTTAGGTTAAGAATCAAAACCTAGTAAGATACAAAATCACATATTCAGTTTTTAGTTCACGCTATTGCATTGTGTTCTGGATTTTTTTTTTTTTAACAGGCTGTCACTTTGAACGCGTGCTACTTGGGTGTGTGGTCGAGTTCAAGTGTTTTGGCTTCCTTGGGCTTGGAGTTGGTCGTGCAGTTTTCGCTTTTATTCACATGATAGCTTGTTTGATTCATTGGAGATGTTTGTTTTGCTTTTCCAGACGATGTCACTTGTTTTTTGGCTTTGTTTGGTGGACTATGTATTTTAACACTGTTCGGTATGCTACTATTTTCTGTGAATGAACTTTCGCACACCATTTATTTTGCTAGCAGAATGATCCATTTGCAGTTGCAGTGTATCCTTTTATTGAAAAGAAAAGAAAGTTTTTGTTTTTTTTTCCTAACAGCAAAAGGAAATTTTTTTAATCTTTTGAACAATACTTACAAACGGCATCACCACGAGAAGAAAGCAACCCAAACCTGGTTGGCACCCAAACTAACTGACAATCATATGCCGCTCACCACCCAGGAGAAAAATAAGAGTTGGCAAGGAGCCAACAGAATAACAGGGCCAAAACAAGGCAAAACAGAATGGACCAATGTGAGCACCAAAAATAATCCTAATTCTATCCAAGAAGTTGTGAGGTATTCATCCTAAGCAACAAAAGCCCCAAGGCATTCTTAGTAGCATTGGCATATGACAGCAGTAGCAAGTGGCATGGCATTAGAAGTAAAACAGCAGGCATTGGCAGATTGCAGCAATGGCAAATGGCAAAGCATCATTAGTAGCACATAGCATTGGCAGATTGCAACAATGACAGATTCATCATACCGATATCAGAAGCAATAGGATTAAACCAGCAAGCATTAGCGGTAGTATATCTTCCATTTTTTATCAGCACCAACAGACGTAAAAAATAGCAGAAATCAAGATCATTCCCAAAGCAACAAGATCAAAATGGCAGATTGCAGCAATAACAGATTCATCCTGTCCATACCAGTAGCAATTGCAGCAGATTATATAAAAAAATTAGTCTAGGGTCTACTATAGCATATTTGTGACCCAAACTACCCCACAACCCCACACACGCCGAACTACAGTCACAAAACAACCACCCAAGAACCCCAGACGCAACAGAGAGATGATCCCTAACACACAAACATGTACACACACATTCATTCACCAAACCTAAAACACACACCAACCAAGTACCAACCAGCCCATAACAGCTCACACCATCAACCTTGTAGACACAAAACCAAACCGAAGAGCCGAAGCCCCAGCAGACACAAAAACCACCGAACAGCATCAACCCTGCAGACACAAAACCAAACCCAATATCCCCAACACAAGAACCATTGCAAATTGAAACAAAACAGGCCCCACCATTTAAAACAATGCAACATAGACCAGAGGACCAACTTCAGCACCAAACAAAGAGGAGTTGCACCCAAATTCCAACTTCTACAGAAAAAGTTACAGAGTATTCAGAACCGCCTGTAGCACCCAGGTCCTTCCCAAACCAATGACAACTCCAAGGCTAGCCTTGAGGACATCCTAAGCTTTACTTTACACTTCGAATATTTAGAACCACATCATTGATTGAATATACAAGAGAAAAAACATCTTGATAGAAGCCCAATAATTCAACTTGAACTTGATAGATTCGGAGATTTCTTCCCAATTTGGCCTTTTGGTAGTTTATGTTACAAGTAATTTCTGATGGTGTTAAACTTAATTCTGAGTGTAACATTCTTCCCTTTTAGTGTGAGATCTATGCTTGAGCTTTATTTTTGCTAAAATCCGTGGACAAAACCATAACCGATCTGGGAGACACGGATTGGATTGGAACCGGCCCGTAGAACTTTTGGTCCGGACACGGATTTCATTTTATAAAAACCGTGACTAGCGGTTCGGTCCACAGATTCCTAGAAATCCGAACCAAATTGGACCGCAAGCAGCCCTAGCATTTGGTATTTGAAAAGGGTAAATAGAAAATTGTTGCACGCACTTTAAATTGATTCTGCCTCGGGAAAATTAATGTTGTGTTTGGAACTCGAGGAACGGAGAAAAGGAAAATGGGAGAAAAGTGAGAAAATTCAAGAATCTAAATTGTCTAAATAATTTGGCACATTAAAAAGTTAAAAAGCGGACAAACAAAAATGAGACTGAGGAAGTATTATGACTTAGGGTTCGCTTGTTTAGTCGAATATGAACATCATTGGATTACATACCCGAACGACTGCAAAAACAATTTTAACTCTTTACGGTTATTAAATATCAATCGAATACATAATTTCTTACGCCCACACCAAGGATTTGGAAAATCTCACTCATGATTTCTGTCCTACTGCTGCCTATATATGCATGTGTATGTTGTAGTATGTTAAAAGGCAAAGTGTAGTAGAGAGAGAAAAGAGATGTAGAAAGATGGGGCAGCACCCTTTGGTGTTGTAGGATACACTGTGAGGGTAAAGAAGTATTAAAATATCTGTCAATGACGTGTTTTGATAAATAATATACTCCAATGACATTTTTAATATTAACAAATGTTCTCAGCATGTTCTTGGCGGGTATTAATTATTAAAACACGTCCTGTCATTTTCCCAAAATACTAATGAGCGGATAACTCATGAGATTTGGGGCTCATGGACATGCACTAGGTGAGAGGGGGCATTGGTGTCGGCCGGGTTGGGTATTTTTTTTCTCACAATTATTTTGATCTCTCTAGTGTTCATATAGTGGAGTGTCTCTATCCCGTGGAATAGGCCGATTTTGGGTCAAACTACATAAATCTCTCGTGTCAACGCTCGTTTTTATTTTTATGATAATACTGGTTTAGCATTGAATCTCAATATGTGTGTGTTGTGGGTATCACCAAACTTCCGCGATATCCCAACATTTTCCTCTTACAGTGTTTGTGTTTCAATTTCGATTCTTCGTAGTGTTTCAAATTTTGGTTCTTTAGGAACCCTTTTCGTAATCTAACAAGACCTTGAAGGATCGAACGGTGCACCCAAAACTATCAGTTGTCAAAAGATTGTACTTCCAAACTCAGTGGAGGAGCTAGGATTCGTCCCATCATTCAACTTTCTGTTGGATGATGTGCTCTAGGTTTTGTCATTGCCTCATGTATCAACATCACGAGGCAGATGTTTTTCATCGTCTTTTTGTTTTTGTTTCCCTCGATGTACCATTTGTCGAGTAATAAATACGGAGTATATCTTTTAGTAGATCTAAAAAAAAAACTCCCAATCTACCATCCATTTTTTTTCCCAATTGTGTTGCTATTGCGATAGGTAGTTTCCCCAAAAAAAATTATCATCTTCTTAAGAAAAATCATGAGAATGACAACGAGCTATTCAGATGATGCGAAATGATCTTTTTCATTAAGTTTTAGTTACTTTTACTTAATTTGATAAATATAAATATGTGAAAAAGAAGATTTTAGAGGCAAATTCGTGAGGGCTCATCATAACTGAAATAACGTGGCATGTTCAATTAGGATTGCTTTACGCCTTTATGCACGAACATTCGCTAGTTGTTTCATAAAAGCATGCCTAATTCATACACAAATAGACAACCAAGCAAATAAACATCAATACCTAAACAAGCCCTAAAATCTGCATTGCATGCTTTGTTGACATGCAAAATAAGAAAATATTTTTTATACTATTTTTTTTTCCACATCAGCAGAGGTTAGTATGTTAATCAACGGAGGGTTTAGAAGTTATTCATAGCCCTGAACCCTAAATCTGCTCCTCGTGGGGCTCGAACCTTGGCCATCTTTGTGGAGAAAAATGAGACAATTTGCAACCAACTTAACTAAGCTTATTTATTAATTTAAAAAAAAATCCACTGTAAACTAGACAGGGCCAGTGTTTGATTTTCGCCCAGGCCCTCAAAATACGTAGGGCCGGCCCCGTTTAACGATAGCCCTCTTCAGTGGGCGGAAGATAATAATATGCTAATAATCCAAACAAATTCGGTTATCAATATATCTCACGGATATTAAGACACTTTCACAAATATCAATATGCATTTCTAGAATAGTAATTAATCTTTTACACCTATTATCTTACATCCTTTGGACGGATGTTAAAATAATCCAATATACTCTACTGCCTCGGCAAATTCCTTGGATTTTCTTTTGGCTTAATTGCAAGAACACCCTCTAAACTATCACAATTGGGCAACTTCACCCCCCTTAAGTTTAAATTCAAGCAACCTTCCAACCACCCCACCCCCTCAACTACCAACTTCGAGCAACTTCACCCCTCCCCCATTTTCCGTCCAATTCTTTTATGAATTTGGATGGAAAATTTCAGAATTGGATGGAAAAGTCAATCTCAATCAAAAATGCCCTTATACAGCTACCCGTAGCCCAAAAATGCCCTACCCGTAGCTGACGGAAAATTTTGAAAAAAAACCCACGATCCACCCCACTATATAAACCCAAAGCCCTATTTCTTCTTTCCTTTCTCACCCGATAAGAACCTTAAACGATCTCTATTCGCTCTCTCATCCAAAAATCCTCCAAATCAACAAGTTCCAAGCATTGATTGCGAGGATTCGAGTTGGGTTTTCTCAAATCAGTCTGAAATTCTCTGTCTCTCTCCCAACAAGGTAAACTCCAACCCACTTCTCTCTCTCCATAAATTTCGAAACCCAAACCCCCATCCCTCAAATTCAAAAATCTTCAAAACCCTAACCCCACTGCTGGAATTTCGTGGTTTTGGGTTGTGCTTTCATTTTGTGTGATTTCTATGGTTAAGGCAGTCATGGGCAAGAAATGTTGTAGAGGAGAGAGAGAGAGAGAGAGAGAGAGAGAGAGAGAGAGAATGTTTTATCTGGTGTAGAGGTGTAGAAGAGAGAGTTTTTATAGCTGTCCAAAATTTTCAACATTGCACAGATTCTGATCTCTGGCTACAGGTAGAGCTTTTTTGGCACTACGGGTAGCGACTGAGTGGCTTGGGGTACGTTGGTCTTTTTATTTTGGTCCATCCATTTTTTTAACGGAAAATGGGGGAGGGGTGAAGTTGCTCAAATTTGATAGTTAGGGGGGTGAAGTTACTCGAATTTAAACTTAAGGGGATGAAGTTGCCAAAAAATAATAGTTTAGGGGGTTCTTACAATTAAGCTTGTCTTTTTGATCGGCGGCTTTTTCCTTGGATTCCAGATAGTCTTCATATGATTTCTGAATTTAGAGAGGCAAAAGAATAATAAAAACCAAATCAATAGGTGCATTCCGACAAATACCAGAATTAAACTTGATAGTTAGAGATGGATTATTAGCTAATCCTAATTTTTTATAGTTTAGAGGCATGTAGCTGTTTATTCAGCATGGAGAGTTAAACAAGTTTTGGAGGTTAATT